>JAUMTR010267482.1:0-16582 GCA_032270685.1 Microctenopoma stevenorrisi | reverse complement strand
AACACCGTTAGTGGTAGATTCAATAGAGTGAACAAGCGTCCAGTATAACTTTTAAATCCAACCAATGTGTGTCTAAGTGACAGTAGACCAGATCTCACCAGAGTGTAGAAATACATTTGTAAATCAACTTAACAGACAGGAGCAGCAAGGAGCAGCAAAACAATCCGTGTCGACACAGGAACCGGAGACACGGATCAATGCATGGACTGATTTTTTTGGGACAACTTGAAAAAAAAATGTCGCCAGCCACAGATGTTGCCAACGCAGAGGGATGAAAAGTGAAGAGAGACACCAACTGGGCAGCTTTTGTCTAATATCTTGAAGGGCATCTTAAAGCTACTTGAAAACTGGCTTTTGTCTGTCATACACTCTGCTATTATAGTCCGATAAACATGGTGAACTCACTCCAGCTCAATACAACTTCACACCGTCAAAATGCTTGGTAAAAAAGATTGGTTTAAGAAGTTTAAGTTTAAGTTCAACAAAAGCTACTTCTCTGTAGAAAAGTTTGATGTTGCGATGTAGACGTTCTTCTACATTGCACCAGTTTTATATCACATTAAGACGCAGGCTGATAGAAATTGAGGCTTGACACAGGAGAGTTTTGATGAGCTTTGAACTTTGGTGTACTTGTACTGTCTAAAAACTATGTTTAGTTTGGATGGAAGAATATTTACTAGAGCACTAAAGGTCATCATCACATTTGTTGCTGCACAGCCTGGGTGAGCAGGGAGATCCACAAAAATCGATCTTCTGCGTGAAACTTGAAGTAGAATTTCTAGACTATTGAACAGTATTCTAACCTCTGCTGCTATTTTGTGATCATTTCTGTCTTAATGGTGTAGTGTGTAGATTTTTTAAATAAATCTACACCACTCCATTCAGTTTAAGGTTTTAGTATAATTACCACAAACGAGCAAGGCCATCGCCAAGAAGGTTGGCAGCCCTCACAGTGCTTGACACTAAATTGTGGATGTATGTGGGGCACCAGATTGCATTTAAAGGCATCTGCTGTTTTTTGCTGCAGGGAGAAGGTACAGAAGATATAATTGACAGTGTTTTGTTTACAGTCAGTCGGAAGAGCAGCTTTTTGTCACAAATAGAAGAAGCTAAAAACCGCTCCACAGAAGAACACCACAGCAAAAGATTAAAGACTGTGAACCGCGCCGGCATGAACATCAAAGTCAAATAACTAACACAAGACAGAGGTTGAAATTACATTCGGTCTCTCTGCAGGAACTGGTCTGAATAGAAGTCCTGGCTACATGCTACATGAAAAATGCTAACTGCTATGTGCATTACAATGGGGAGGGGAGATGGGTGAAATTTACTGACTGTAATATTCTGACTATGAGCTGCTAATTTTTCCACCAGCATTGAACACTGCGGCTAAAACAATGATGCGGCTAATTTCAGATTTTTTACAGGCTCACAAGCCTAATGCCGCCATAAGATTCAGCCTTGTCACATCAGACCAATGAAATTACTGAACAGGTCACAGTAGCCAATAAAACAAAAAAAATATGCTTCTGTGTCTTTTCCCTTAGTGCTGAATTTCTGATTGCAAGAGATTGAATGATAGCAGTGAGATGCTGTCCATCTATTTTCTCAGCCGTTTGTCTTGTTTATCAATTGTTTCACCACCGGTTCTTTCCATGCTTTCATGGAGTTTTGGTGATCAGGACTATTGTCATGTGAGGTGAGAAGAGAACTGACATGCTTCGAATCTGTCAGTCCAGAACTTGTTAAATCGTCATTTAGAAAACAGCTTGCAGCAGAAGTAAAAAAAGGCTGTTGTTGTTCTCAGAATATACTAGCCAGCTTCTAGGCATCTTTTCACCGCTAACTAGTGTTTTCTCAAAATACATGCTGCAGTCTTCCATCACCCTCATTTCTAGGGAAAACAAAGCCATGTGCTACCTTACTTAGTCCTTTGCAAACCAGCTGTATTCAAATGCTGTTAGTGATATCTGAAGGCTATTTTGCAGCATTCGTAGGCAGGGCTGATCCTCAGGGGGTTCAGCTCCAGGCATTTCTATGAGCACACATTTGCATTAGTATATATGCATTCATAGTCTTTGCAACATATTATGCAACACACTCATACTTGAAGTGGATGCATTTGGGTGTTCATCCTTAGGATCAGACATTTGTGGAGACACATATGTGGCAAAGGATCTTGTGGCAATCTTCCATGTTAATTCTGAGTTAATTTTGCACTACAGTATCAACACCCATCCCCCAACCCGAGAACCACCACAACGTAAACTAGTAGACCTACACCTTAGTGGGCAGATTTGGTTTGTATAGGGTTTTTTCAGTGATTTTGCACAACCCAGAAAAATGAATTGTGACATAATGGGCTTGGATTGACAATATTATGAATGAATTGTGCTTTATTTGGAAGCACCCCCTGCCCCTTTTGACAGGTTGTGTGTGAGACTTGGTAGAATTTAGAAAACACATCGGCGCAAATTATAATATATCGGGTGGTTTTTATTTTGCGAGCTGGTTATTAGATGCCACTCTAGCCAGCTAGAGTATCCCCCGCTGCCCTGCCAGCAGGCGCACATCGCAAATGGAGGGCGCCCTTACTTCCCGGAAATGGGCGTTAGAAAACAGATCAGTGACCCTGCAAAAGTTTTTTATTTTTCGCCAATGCCTATGATGTCACCACAAGGCCCATGTCGCCCATATCAACAACCGCCACCAATATGTACACAAGTTAAGGAGGTAAGGTGTACTATGTACAGCTTCCTTAGCTGTAAATAATTAACAGCAATTAGAAACAGATGATACATTTTTTTTTTACTCTTCATTCACACCCACAGCTACACGAACACACAACCTCATTTATACCTACAGGTATCTGCAGAAATCTGATCTCAGACAAATCACTTTATTTCTTATCCCCAGACAATTTGTCACACACAGCAAATTCCTGTTGTACGTCACGGTAAATAATCAAGTCTTAATCCAGACAAATTGAAGGTCCATATATTTTTCATTTACTTCTCTTCCATCATCCCCCTTGCTCTTTAAATTAATCTCATCCTGAAGCGTAATGTAAAATAGAAATGTGCAGAAATATGCATCAAACATTTCAATCTTTTGGCTGGAGGTTGTTGGTTTCTTCTTTACATTTAATATAAAAAGTCAGAAGGTGGGGACTGATGAGATAAGGTGTAACAATCTGTATCTGTTTATGTGCTGTGAAACCACTGTGCATTTGACATTTGTGTAGAGTGTATGATAATTATCCTGCACAGTAGTAAAACACAGACAGTCAGCATGATTACAGTCAGCTAAACAAAAACAGTCTAAAATTGGTGTAAAGCTGACCATATGTTTTCTTTGAGTGAGAGACAATTAACGTTTTCAGTTGCATATACCAAAATCTTTTAAAGCTGCTGTCAGACATTTACTGTAAACCTGAGGACTAATAGGAACTGAGACAAAATCAGTTGGACCCAGAACCGACTCTTGGCATAGGCCAAATATGCAGTTGACTACGGCAGTGGTTCCTAAACTAGAGATTGCAGGGGGTGCGCACAGTTTTGTCTGAGCAGAGGTTACCAAAAAAAAACATATTGCGTCGCCAGGTTCCACTTTTCAACAGTAGGTGGCAATAATGTCACTGAATGCAAGTTAATGCCCGCAATTTCACACCATAGAAGAAAACTCACTCTTAAAAGATTCAAATTGAGCATGGTGAAACAGCAGAGATGTGCCCAGGCCAGTTCTACCATTACTTCCTCTACACTCAGATTTATAATATCAGTGTTACATCTACTAATAATGTACATAATAAAATGTCTGGTGACTTGTCTGTAATTTCTCTTTAATTTATTGTTTTTCATGTATTTGTTTTCTGATTCTGATTCAGATTCTATTATGATACGATAATATAAAAATACTAATATGAGTCTGTGGATAACAACATTTATTGAAGAAACTTTATTATTTTATAGTGCAGTGTGGGTTGTCATTAGGTGACTGACGATTATCAGGTAAATATATCTAAATTGAATTAATTAAAACTAAATGTAATAAATTTGGGGGAAAATAATTCTTAGTAACGGATAAGCATCAGATAATGGATGGATGTAACTCTTAGTAGTTGCATGTTTTATTTATTGTACACTGAATAAAAATATAAACGCAACACTTCTGTTTTTGCTCCCAATTTTCATGAGCTGAAACTCAAACATCCGAAAATTTTACTACATACACAGAAAACCCATCGCTCTCAAATATTATTCTCAAATCTGTCTACATGTGTGTTAGTGGGCACGAGACAATCTATCCTACCTCACAGGTGTGGCATGTTAAGGTGCTGATTAGACTGCATGAATGTTGCACAGGTGTGCCGTAGACTGCCCACAAAAAAATGCCACCCTGAAATGTGCAGTTTGATCTAATCTACTCTATATCTAAATTCTCTATACAGCCTACAGTGAAAGACAAGGAAATTTAAAACAAAGCCTAGTAATTAAAACTCATTATTACAGTTAATTCCACTTCTTTCTTTGCTCTAAAACCTCTTCTATCTGGAATTTTTTTCTTTGGTCTGTCATGTCGGTTTTTCAGTTTTGTACCTGCTCTATATTGTTGTGTGATGA
The DNA here is from genome assembly GCA_032270685.1 of Microctenopoma stevenorrisi. NCBI lineage: Eukaryota > Metazoa > Chordata > Actinopteri > Anabantiformes > Anabantidae > Microctenopoma > Microctenopoma stevenorrisi. The sequence goes on along the minus strand of JAUMTR010267482.1, from coordinate 11,960 downwards.
AAATAAGGGAATTTTCAATTTGCCAATGTGTAAATACAACTTTGAGGCTGGACCTAGCTTCTGAGTTGTGAGATTGATCAAAATTTACAAGGAAATCTTCAAACCTGTCATGCCTGTTAATTTACTTTTGAACTTTAAGAGAAAAGACAAAAAACAACTTTTTAACAGTTTTAAGTCAAATGATTGTAGAATAAGTAATACTACTACCGAGCACTATACTACTCCACACATACTTAGAAATACTATAGATCTCTGTAGTTCTGACTCTTACAGAAAATGTCTGACTTTTTTGTCTAAGAAAGCTGATCATGCTGATCAAGTCCTTTTTTCCAACAGCACTTAAACCTGCCTGTTGATCTGCCATTGTTTACCCAATATTCCATCCGCAGGGATATTAAATACAAACACCCTGTCTCTCAGTAATGTTTGTTGTAATGTCTGTGCTATAGCAAATTTATAGTCGTGCTTAAATGTTCCGAACACCAAAGAAGTTTATATATAACCAAAAATGTAAGTGGTAAATCTCAAATTAACCGGACAAGACCAGTAAAATAACAGACTAGAATTGGAATTTATTTATTTATTAATTGTGAAATGTGTTTCATTCTTAAATATTTGTGTGGCAAATGTATGTTCACCCTTTTTTTAGGCAATAACAACAATTAAATGTTTACAGTAATTGTTAATCAGCCCAACATGTTGACTTGGAGCTATCTCAGCAAATTCCTAATTTCTGAACAGCTTTGACTTAGATTGTCTGTGAAGCTAAATTAAATAAATTCCAATTTATTTGTCACATACATAGTGTACAATACGCAGTGAAACGTGTCCTTCTTTATTTAACCCATCCCCCTGGGGGGAGTAGTGGGCAGCTGCAGACCACACCTGGGGAGCTAGCCTCATGCGTTAACCCACTGAGCTACCAGCATTCTCAGTCAGAAAGGTGATGGTCATCCCAAAAAAGCATAATTAGTGGCAACTGGACTTATTTTAGTTGTTTTAAAATGTTTTGCCTCCATTCCAGAGGGACTTCCTTAATTCAACTAAGGTTAGCATCCTTTAATGAATTGCTTTTTATAGGGTTAATGTATTCCAAGACATTTGTTAGCTTTAACAATTTGTTAGATATACAATTTTTGTGTTTATGGTCAATGTTCTGCTGCTGGATACAATTGAGTCAGTTTTAGTTTACACATTCCTATAAATCAGATAAGTCATAGCTTAAAGATAGCAGATGTCATGGTCCAGAGGCACCAAAGCAGGCCTAAATTCTGATACTGTTCTTATGAAGGAATGCACTGCTTAAACTCCAAACATAATGTTTCTCATTCAAAGCAAACTATTCTACTTCGGTCTCATCTGTCCACAGACAGATGTGGTCATGGTTTATACAGATACAGATGCACCCACAGAGAACAACTTTTAAAAGTCAACTCATATAAAGTGTTTTTTCCCCTCATTTTGAATCTGGGGTTGGTTGAAGAGATCAGAGCTTACAGAAGATAAAGGGTTTTATTGGTTATGAGCAAACCCTGAATTCAGCTCTGATCCCTTTTTAATATCACTTCCACATATGAACAAAAGCTACTGCACACTGGTGTTCATTATTTGAATCCAAGGGTGTCTCTTAGTCTTATACTTTTCAGTACATGGAAATTCACAATAAAGCATAATTTCAGTGAATACATCAAAATGTTGTACATTGTACTTTGTCATGTATCAAATATTTTGAAATAGTTTCACATTACAGTTACTCACATTCTTTTAATAAGAAAGACCCAGATTAAAGGGTTGGTTCAGCCAAATTGCAAAAAAATTTATTTTAGTATCATCTATGTGGTTTTATAATGTATGCTGATTTGCATTTGCAGATTTTTCTTGTTCAAGTTCAAGAGTTTTAGTTTCTCCTCATACTTGAAAGTCATATTTTTGTATTGCTTTGACCCCTGGCTACAATTGTATTCTTCTGTAGCCACTGCCATTCAATTTAATTTAATCTTATCTTCAGTAAAGGTGCTGATGAGTTTGAGGTTCATTCATATTGATCTTTAAATGGATGATGAAAAAGGCCACTGTCTGTTGGTCAGCTGGCCAGCCTTGGCTTTGTTGGCAGTGTCTGCTCTGATTACAGTCTGGGTTCTGGAAATGTAATCCACTTTTTCTGCCACTTGTGAGAAGGAACAGCAGAACCAGGGCTGCAAATGAATTGAGATCGACTAAATATTTTTCGACTAAAGACTTTTTTTCATGCACCAAGCTGTTACCTTAACCCATTACTGTCATTTTTAAAAGTCAAAGGTTTAAAGGGGACAGTGGGTGTTACTGCGGTTTAATTATTCTAGTCATACTCTTATCTCATCACCACCATTAATACTTAGTGGTTACTTAATAGAAGTACATTTTGTGAGCTTTACTTGGCTCATCTGCTTCGTCAACATTGTCGGTCCATAAATGAAGGTCTGTTTCCACACAATGTATAGAGTCCGGGTAGCTCAGTGGGTTAACATCAGTCTGGGATGCAGAAGGCTGCAGGTTGAAAACCCCGTCTGGCTCCTAGTACATTTCCTACCAGGTGTGTCCTTGAGCCAGACACCCAGCGCTAGCTCCCTTTATTGCTTTGGATAAAAGCGCCAAGCACTTGATCTGTCCTGTCCAGGATTCCACAACTAATTGTTCATAACTGTTTCAGTGGAGCACAAAAATAAAATTATGATTCTGAAATACATATTATGGTTTCTAAAAAATTCAGAATACACACTACTACTTGCAGCAGGGTCTTCATATCAAAACAGCAGACACTGTACTAGTTGTGAATAGTGTTCATGGTTGTCTGTTGAGTTTAGGAAGAATCGGCGATGTGGGTTTTTCCCTGATTTAGACTATTTGTTTCATGTTTTGCTCTGGGGCAGCTGTTTCACAAAAGTTGAAAAGACAACATAGCCAATAAGTTGATTGAAAGTTAGATTTAACAGGTTTAGAATGGCTGCACTGTGATACAGCACAGTAGAGTAGAGAAACAAAGCAACAGGCAGTGGATAGATTGACAGCTATACATGAAACAATATATTGTACATGAATAGAGTTTTATTCACTGTAAAATAAAGCATGTAGATTGCAAGAGACAAGAGACTGCCTTGTTTATAATGTACTCATGTTTGTAATGCAACAATTCATTGAAATGAGCTTGATTCATTAATACTTTGGACAAAGTGAGCCTTATGCAGTGTGTGACGCAGGGGTTGAAGGAAATTGTGGGTTTAATGCTACGGCAAATTTTATATATAGAGGTTTTCCTGCTGGCTATTTTCAGTGTAACAAATGGTAGCACAACCAGCAGGTACATACATACCCAGATCTGCCTCATTACTAAAGGAAAAGTAAATCCTGCCAAACACATACACCCCTCCCCCCAACCCCTAATTGATCTACTTTGCTACTACACTGCTTAACAGAGACACAATATCATGGTTCTAAATTGTTTATGCAGCACAATGAAAGAAAGACATTACAAATGAAACTTTTTTCAACTTGGTAATTACTGGCTTTTTGCTGAAGAACATTAATAACACTGCATAACAAAATTACTATGTGCTGTTGTGTTCATTAGGAAACAATGCTGAATACTGCAGTTGTTTCCGAGTACTTGACCTGGCTTGTGCTATGCTACATTACACTTGCACACCTGGGAGACAGATGGTTTCGTTTTAGCGTTCAGTAATTGCACTGGTGAAATGATATTTAACATGTCAGCTTGCGTGCACAGAAACACATGACTGGCTCTGGATCCCTGTGGTTTCCTCTAAAGGATTAAAATGAAATCACATCAGCACTTTTCACTCTTACCACCACCCTAACCTTAACCCCCACACTCTGTCTCACACCTGATGTGTGAATAATGGAGCAGAATAGAAATGATAACGATAGTAATGTTTGTGCTGTCTTGGCTGTCCTTAATAACATTTAGAAATCTTGCCTGTAGGTATGTTTTAAAATTTGCAGCAACAGCCAGGTTTAACGGGCAGCAGGTGACGTATCTCTTTACTATGGTTTCTTCTTCTGGCACAAAATGTTTCCTGTTGTCACATGCTTATTGTTAACCTAGTTCCAGGCCAGTTTTGCCCACAAATGTTTGTGGTTGAGTGATTAAGGTATGCCTTCAATGAGAACTCTTTTTTTAGTCAGTGTGAACAATTGCTGGGTGTCCTTTAGGTACAGTAGCAACCAGCAAATCTGATCAATATGCATTGCCCCCTAGTGGTAAAAATTAAACCATCAACCAATGACATGGTGGTAACTCAATGCATTCAGGCATGTTGACATGGTCAAGACAACCGCTGCAGATCAAACCGAGCTTCAGAATGGGGAAGAAAGATGATTTAAGTGACTTTGAATGTAGCATGGTTGTTGGTGCCAGATGGGCTGGTCTGAGCATTTAAGAAACTGCTGATCTTCTGGGATTGTTGCGCACAACCATCTCTTGTATGGGATTTGGGATTAGCTGACCCAAGGACACTCAAAAAAACAGGAGTAAAAGAAACAGGTTTTAATAACGGAACAACCACGGAAGAAATACATAAAAACATTGCTGAACTGATAATCACTCCATGAGAAGGGAAACACAGCAAACGTAGAATAAACTAAATGCTAAATAAAAAACAGACTAACTAAAATAGGCAGAGGAATAACATAAACTGAGGCGCAAAAGTGATAATCTATAAGTCTCTCATAAGTAGGAAAATACAGGAGTTAAACCTGGATATAAATTAACCATGCATGCAAATAAGTGATAGGGGAGACAACTTATTAACAGGTATAACATAAGACACCAGACACAATAAACACAACCGACTACTTCCTGAACGGCGCAGAGGAGCAAAAGACAATAAACCTGACCAATTCAGAGAAAATTAAAAGTCAACAAACAGACCCGGACTGGTAGAACTGTAGGGCAGAGAATGGACGAAAGGTCATACCATTACAACCACAGTATGCAGAAGACCATCTCTGAATGCACAACACGTCAAACCTTGAGGCAGATGGGCTACAGCAGCACTGTGCCACGCCTGTTAGCTGAGAACAGGAAACTGAGGCTACAATTTGCACAAGCTTACCAAAATTGGACAATAAAAGATTGGAAAAATGTTGCCTGGTCTGATGAGTCTCTTATTGCTGCGACATTTGGATTGTAGGTTTAGACTTTGGCATCAACTACATGAAAGCATGGAGGGTAGTGGTGGTGGTGTAATGGTGTTTTCTTGGCACACTTTGGGGACCTTAGTACTAATTGACCATCATTGCAACACCACAGCCTATGCGTGTCTGTGTACTGACCATGTCAGCAACAATACACAATACACACATGTTAGCTCATCTGTCATTCAACTGAGAACATGCAGTCATGCAGCTCATTCTGTACGGTCTCAGATGTCCATTTAAGCACAGTCTGCAGGTACTACTCCATCAAGAGATTCACTTTCATCATCACCACGCAGCATAGGCTCAAACGCACCACAGAATATAGGGCAGTTTATCATTTCTGACAAAAGCTCTGGTCTCAGGACAGACAATTATGTAGGGCTCGTACTAGTTTCTGATGAAAGACAGTGTATTTCAACATCTGTCTTGTGTTAGCGGCACATAATGGATGGATGGATGGATGGATGAATGTCCGGCTGGTGAGGTTCAGAATCTTTAATCAGAATTCAGTATTTAGCTTCTAAATTTGCTTTCTCCGTGACAAAAGACATTCCTCTGACTGACTGAACAAAACACAAGCATGAGTTTTCAGTGGTTCCTGGTCTGGTGCTGTAACTTCGATCTTGGAGGGTGTTCTCTTGTGCTTTCTATTGGATTACAGTATGCATGAACCAGTTATAGTGTAGGTCTATGGCAAGGATTATGTCACATAGCCGTCAGTCGTGGTCAATTATTAATCCTAACCTTATACTGTCCTGTCAGTGGTACTGCAGGGCCCTTGGATGAAGAGTTAACTGTGGTCTCTCCTGTGGTTTCTCACCCACCAAAGAGGTCTGTGTCCCAAATGTGACCAGAAAGGCGTCTCTGCATATCTCTAAAGTAGTAGTAGGAAATGTAAGGAGTTGCTAATTTATAGCAGTCTTAGGGATGTTTACCTGATCTCATAGTGTGATCTAATGCCTGCCATTCCTAAGAAACCCCACAACTCACGCCGGGCAGTCGGGATGGAATACCCGACAATAGCAGAGATTGTCTCCTGGACTGGTTTAACTTGTTCCTGGTGTGATGGAAAATTATTATTAAGACACGTATAATGAAAACCTTGATGTGCTGTAAAGGATGTTTTCTTCCTCAATATCTTAGTTATCCATGTGCTTCCTATATTCGTCTTGACCCATGTCCCTGTGCCATCTTTTGTCTTATTGCCATGTCGAAGATAGTTGGCTCCACGTAGGCAGATTCCAGTGGAGCCCAGACTGACTGTCTCTCTGTCCCTCCACTGTTTCAGGGTCGCATCCTCCCACTTGTATGCAGGACTATAAATATTTGTTTTACCATATCTATGTTGCTCTTTTCACTCTGCAGAGTGCTCCGGCACTCTGCATGGCTGTTGGCCTTTCTTTGCAAGGAAATAAACTTATAAAAGACAGATCGCATGATGGGTTTTATTTAATCTCTCACCCTAATTAATTATGTTTAGTTTTTTCCACAACACTGGTCAGCCTGCTTCCCTAGGTAAGTAATGGTAATTTTACCAATTTCACATTTTGCAAGGTTAGGAGTGAGATTTGCCTTTGCCAACTTATGAATTACATCTCTCAGACTGGTCATGTCTTTGTCCCAAGTGGTGTTGTAGACTACAAGGTAGTCCAAATAAGTGCTGCAGTTTGGAAGCTTCGTCAAAACAAGTTTAACTAAATGCTGAAATGTAGCTGGGGCACTGCACATGCCAAATGCCATGACCGTGTACTGCATATATAAATCGGGGGTCACAATAGCAGATATGTCAGATGCACGGACAGTTAATGGTTAATAGTCAGTTAACGGAACTTGCTGATAACCTTTTAATAGATCTAAATTGGACACTTGTCAGACTGACCTACATTGTCCTCTAAAAGTGACAGTGGATAGGAGTTGGGCAATGTGACAACGTTGACTTACTTGCAGTAGTTGGTTATATTAGGGGAGAACCTATCTGAAGTCTCCAGAACATAATTAGTATCACTTACCAGTTCAACTATCTTGTAGTGTGTATTTGTATATTTGGCAGACAGCACAGAGCTGCTTTACATAGTGAGTTCTTGAGGGACATCAGATCACTGCTCCTCTAAAGCTCTAAAGGGCCCTAATGTGTCTGAACGCTGTCTGCAGCGCTAAACCCAAAGGATTCCTGTACTACCTCCCGAGTAGCAAAAGGAGGAACAGGATCCCCCTTGTCCCAGCTCAATACGGTAAAGGGTCAACACAGTCTACAATAACGCTTTCTAAGGGCTGCTTGTACAGGAATGGGGCTTAATAGTATGGTGGGAGGAGGCTGATTCGGCTTACCAACCAACCTAAACAGCTGTGGCAGTGTCAGGCTGCGTCCTGTTTTAGTCCAGGCCAGAAGATGTGTTTAAAAACTTAAACTCAAAGCTCAAATCTTAACTCGAAGCAAAATAGATGCTATTAATTTGAATTCCTACTCGATAGACATGATATAGTCTAATATAGTCATGTACCTCTGTACTAACTGTCAGTGCAGCAAAATCAGTAGCTTTAGAGGAAGCATACCGTTTATCATATAGATTTTTTTTATCCCTAGCAAACTCAACATAAGTTTTGGCAGAAGCCTTTCTTAAATTTCTAAACTTTTGCCCATAAGCTTCTGAGACCAATTCATAGGCTTCTAACATTGTGTTCCTAACTAAGTCATAATCCTGGCTATTCTTAAGAGCAAGAGCACCCATGACCCCCTGAACATTTCCTTGGAGCTTGGAGCACTGGAGTAAAAGGATCCACACTTATAGCAGCAGCTATGCATTCAAATGCCGCAAAATATTGGACTCCCTAAAATTTGGCACTAATGGCACATGTTTTGTCACATTAAAAGCAGTGGTATTAGAAGTAGAAGTGTGTGTTAACAAAAAGAAATAAAGAGATACTTTATCACTTCTTTTTAGTCCTTCTTTTTGGACAGGTTGCCTCGTATAAGGTGCCAAAGGTCAGGGTATTGGTGTCTTGTCCAAGGAAACTTTGACATGTAGACTGCCAGGACAAAGAATCAAACCGCTCTCGGGTTCGACGGCTGTGTTGTGGGTATACACTGAGCTATAAAGGTGCCCAAATAATTTACAGGTTCCATTTGATTTTAAGTAATGATAATATATAAACATTTGGGACAGTTTGGAGAGCAAAAATAGCAAAGAGCAAAATAACCAAGAAGCTAGCTGACAGACAGTTAGCCAGTTGACAGAGAGTTACAAGATACAAAAATTACATCCACTGGACCACAGAGAGAATAGAACAGTATGAAATGTGACAGGCAGCATGTGTCCTGAGACATCTCATTCAGTATGTATCATATGCTCCACTCAGGAGAAGCCCCAGGTTGTTTGACACATGTGTGTATGTTCTTTATAGATGCATGTGCTTCTGAGTAAACCCCTAGGTCCTTATGTATGGGTATGATACAGATTTCTTTACACTTTGTGTATGTGGGATGTATGTTCTTGAAATGCCCCGAAGCAATGCACACCTCCCGAATAACTTGACTTGTGAATATTTTCATGTCATGTGGGACCTAAACTGTTCGTGTAGATAGATACACATAGTGTATATGCACACTCACACACGCTTGAAGTAGTTGCTTACTGTATCAGACTGTGGATAAACACAGATGGGATGTATTGTGATCTTTTGGATCATGTATTCCTCAGCTATTGTCAACACGTCAGCTTGTTGTTTGCCTTCTGTTTTTGAACATCTATAGTGAAGTAAAGATTTATTTTCCTTTTTTTGACATATTTTAGAGTTGAAAATATTACACGTTATACGGTCACTATGTGTGGGATTCTAACACCAGGGGGCTTGAATATTGTTTCCCTGTTATAAACAGAAAAGAAAAGATTTTGTGCAGGTCTTATTCCAACTTATGTGTTTGAAACTGATTTCTTTACTACTGTCTGCTGCTCTTGTGCAAAGTAACAGTCAAGAGTGACGTTAATGTCTGTATGAAGAGGAAGCCATTTGTGGTTCTCTGCAGTAAGCATGTTTCAGAAGTCAGAGGTTCCACAGGCAGGAAGGTCATTGTAGGTGCAACCTGAATAACACACTCTTCAGCAATTAATCATTTAGACTGCATGCATTTCTAGTTTTCACATCATATCTAGCATTTGTAGTAATGCAGGGGTGCCCACATTTTCACACAAATGCACACATCTACGTGTGTTTGCTGCTAAACTTTGACACATGGAAGACTAACTCAAAGCCTCATCTCCCTGCTATTTGTTATGTGTAAAATATTAAAATGTTTTTTGTGATAAATATTAAAATACTCCACACAATTAACTTGGCATTTAAAGGGTTAAAAGCTAAATAGCTAAAAATAATTTAATGCTTGGTAGTTTTGAGCAAGGGGGAAGTTGTTTAATTGACTTATGAAAAAAAGCTGAAAAAAATAATATATGATTTTATAGCTGCTTTTGTGCGTGTACACCTTTGTTCCACTAAGGTGACAAAAGGGTGCAAAATGCATCAACAGAGTAAAAAAAAGACCTGAGAGAGAAAAAGACACCGGATTTCAAAAAATAGTTTAAAAGAATTCATGCCAAAAGATGCAACACAGCCAAAATTATTACCAAATGAAAAAAAATAGCAAAAAATGTACAAAAATCCTCAAAGGGGGCATGAGGGTTAGTTGGCCATGAGTGAGCAGCCTCCCCACTTCTCTAACCTACACTGTGCCATCTTTTGCCATCTTATAGTTGGAATCTTTCCGTGTCTCCAGCCGTCTTCTTTAGAGGAGTTTTACTCTCTTACCCAGAACACATCTTGTCACCTGAAGACTTACTTTGGAGTACACATCTTGTAGGGAAGGGGAGTGACACCTTCTAATGGGCCAAGCATTTACAAATTAATGGGAGCTAGTTGTCTGCGATTGAGTTTTTAGTTTCAAACCAAGGGGCTATTTGGCCTACCTCTGGTCCATGTTCTCCTGTCCTGCGGACTGGTAGGCCAACAAGATATCAAACCACCAATGGCAGTCCAGTTCATGTTCTTTCTCATGAACTGTTCACAAATGAATCCAGTTTAATTCCTTATTGGCTGATGTTTCTACTACTGCCCATGCAGCAATCCCAGTAACCCTCTGCTACAATAAGTACTGTTGCATCACCTACCTTGTTTTCCTTCTGTGGACTGGTTTACCAGTATGGGACTAAATATCACAAAGAAAATTTGCAAAAAAAATCCATAATCTAAAATTTTAATTTAAGTTTCTTTAGGTTTTTAGGTTTTAAAAGTTAGTTTAGAGTCAATGCTGGCGTGTTTGAGGGCAGGGGATGGGGGTCTCAGAAACAAAGCTTGAAAGGTCACTGAGACATATGCAGTGACAAACACCACACATATGCAATACAAGAAAGAAAGTGGAAAGAACAAATACTTAAATTATTATTAGTGTTTAGTGTAATATGTGCTTCTCTGCCAGGTCTCAATAAAGGGCCAGCTGAAAGAAGTAATTTTAGCAGATTCCACCTTTACAGAGTGCGGAAGGCATTCATATAAGGTGGCGACAGCCTTGTTAGATAAAAAGTTTTTGCAACAACTTTGCTTTTTTACAGGAATCTAAATAAGGAAACAAGTTAAGTGACAATAATAGAAGAGATAGGTTTACCCGCAGTAACGTCTCAGATGACTCACTTCCACCTGATGCTATTGTTCTTTACCGACTGTTATTATCCTGAGGGTGCTGTGCTGGTTACACGTCAGTTTAGAAGAAAAATGTGCTTCTTTTTTTATTCTTTTTATATATCGTACTTTAAGCCAATATATATTTGCCTCAGTGCTGTTCTGCCTCTGTGCTCAAGCACCCATAAACCACAGTCAGATATTTTGTTGTAAATTTCCTCTGAGACATGTGCAGAGAGGGAAAAGTAAATTGATATTTGCTGACAATTTGGTATTTTCTCACTTGCAGAGTCTGAGAAACAGTTGAGTGAGCTGAGTGAGAGCCAGGACAGAGCAGAGACAGACAAAGGTCCGGTTGAAGCAGAATGAGACAAGATGCTGAAGGGATGCTGGGAGTACATCCCAGCTGGATGACCACTCCTTCCATCAACTATCAAAGCTCCTGGTCTCCAAACTGAGCTTACCTAAAGCCGCAAAGAACTATTTGGGAGCTCTGACGGTAAAGTAAATAGTTTGGAAGCATGGGCATGCACAAGTTCAGCCCATGTGCCCTTTCAATCTGAACTGCATCGCTTTACCTTTTTTTTCTGGTGTTGCTGCATGAAAATTGGTAGCTCATGATTGCTAAAAGGTACAGCAAAACCCTCTACTGCACGCATTTTGATGGTACATGCACGCATTTTGATGGTACATGCTAAAAATTTGTCAACATGACTTTCTGATTAACTTTGGGACATATAATTGGCAAAACTATTTATTATTATTTATTTCAACTCACCACTCAAAGATATTTTTTTGTTGCCTAGGGGCAAGTCTGTGCAACAACAGTTCAAAACTGTCAGTGTCATGTCTCTTCCAGCCCTCATGTGTCTTGTTCCTCCCTCACCTTAACCACTCCCCTCTCTCCACTTTTCACTCCCTCATTATTTCCAGGTGTTTCTTATTAGCAATCAGTCCTCTCCGTATTTAGGCCTCTGCACTTCCTCAGTTCCGTTGTCAGTTCATACTCAACTCTTCATTCCGCCAGTCACTACGCTCCTCTCAGTAAGTTGGTTTTTGGGTTCAGTTTGTATTTTCTTCCTTCTGTCTTTCACCCT
>JAUMTR010267461.1:0-16587 GCA_032270685.1 Microctenopoma stevenorrisi | reverse complement strand
GGCCATCTGCCTCGACCAGTTGGGGTTAGTGGACAGAGGAGAGAGAAAAGAACAGCAGGTAACATAGATCACAACAAAAACAAGGAGCAGCAGACGAAGCACTGGACAGGTTGTCAGGACCAGCGGCCACAAGGTGAAACCACACAACTCCAAGGTCAGGGACACCTGCAGAAAGGTACAGAGAGAAAGAGAGACAGAAAGACGAAGCACAACTAGGGGATAGAGGAGACACAATGTTAACAACATGCAATGATGTCATGATGAGAGAGAGAGAGGGAGAGAGAAAGAGGAGAAGGAGCTCAGAGTGCCAGGAAAGTCCCCCAGCAGAATAAATCTATAGCAGCTGATTCTAAGAGATGGTTCAGAGTCACCTGATCCATCTCTAACTATAAGATTTAACAAAAGAAAAAGTTTTAAGTCTAATGTTAAAGGTAGAGAGGGTGTCTGCCTCCCGAACTGTAACTGGGAGCTGGTTCCACAGGAGAGGAGCTTGGTAACTAAAGGCTCTGCCTCACATTCTACATTTAGAAACTCTGGGAACCACAAGTTTAAACTCTATTCTAGATTTAACAGAAATAAATAATTAGCAGTCCTATGTAGGCATGAAGGCCAACCTCATGCATGCTTTTTCAGTTGTCTCCATATTTTTTCAAGCCCTCCAAATTTGCCATCTCCAAAATCATTTCTTCTATTGCTGGTGTGATAAAAAGATTAGCTGTGTGTGTGTGTGTGTGTGTGTGTGTGTGTGTGTGTGTGTGTGTGTATGCTTGTGTGTTTTATGCAGTCTTTTACTGACTGTGATTTTAATTGCTGGGTCAAAAATGACCCAAAACAACCTTTGTTATTAAGTTACAGTGTACAACTTCCATTAAAAAATGAAGAATGTCAATATTTAAATTTTTCTAATATTTGGGCTACTTTAGGAAACGTCATAAAATTTCAGGCTGAGAAAACAACATTTAAAGGGTTTTCTCTGCAGTTTCGGGTCCTTTTTAACCCAAAACAACAGGAGGATTAAAAGTAAAATAAAATTAAATACAATTGGAATTAAAACAAAATAAAGACACCAAACCATAAGAAACCTTAAGAAAATTACGTTTCTATATGATATAATTGTAATGTCATACAGTGTCTTTCCAAACATATTGTCTGCAATAAAAATGACACCAAAACAATCCTTTTTTTAACCCTAACCCTAACCTCAGTATTTTTCTTGCCTAAACCAAACCTCAGAGAGGCCTTATTATTGAACACGAGTTTCCAGCATGTCAACTCTGCATAGTGTACAGCTGCCATTCCCCCCAGCCACCGACTTGAAAATCACATTTCTTTAAAAAATATAGTGTGTCATTCATTCATTTGTGAATGAATGTTTAAAAATGTAATCGGGAATGCTATTTACACTTTTTCACATTTATGGGGACGACACAGCAAAATCACAATCACTCCAGCATTTGTATTTGGCCTATGGGACCTTGAAAAGTAATTGAGTATCTGAGTTTCTGGCTTTTGCCCAGGACCAATTAGCTCAGGTAAGGAGGTACCCATATATTCAAAGCCTTAAAAACAAAAATAATCAAGAAGTTACTGTAAAGTAATTTCAAAAGCAAACTGGAAACCAATGAGGAGACAGAACAAGGGTTACAGATTTCGATTTTTTGTCAAGAGACTAGCAGCAGAATTTTGCACCATCGGAAAGTGAGAGATAGAAGACTTGTTAACACTGGAACTGATAAAAGCATGAATTGGTATTGAAAGGTGATTTAAAGAAAATGCTTCATAATTGGATTTTTATGATAGGATAAGCTGCCTGGTAGCTTAATGGGTTAAGCATCAGACTGGGAACCGCATGTTCGAACCCCAAGTTTTGTTTGACAGGTCTTGTGGATTAATGTAAGAACAGCTATAAAACTCTTGTACTGTCAACAGATTAATTGCACACCTCCATCCACCACAATAGGATGTTTATTTATCACTAAGGGAACTTTAAAACTAAAGAAAGCAGGCTAGTGACATATGGCCATTCTCATTTGTAGGGCCATGCACCGACTTAGTCAAAATAAAAGAGTCAAAGAACTTTAGAAAGGATCCCCTGGGAATAAAAAGTTAAAAGCAAAATACAACCCAACAGGTCCAAAAACTCCTAAATAAAATCCTAGCTAAATTTTGGAGGACGACTGAGCACAACAGTGGAGAGGTAAGCTCTACCACAAGCAGCTGCAGCTCAAAGCAAAAATAAATTTCCACTCAAAGCTGCCAAGACCTAGAACTGTTTTTAAAGATAGACGCCAGGCTGCCTTCTTTCCCTGAAACACGTGGAGGGGCTGAGTAAGAAAGAGCAACCAGGAGGGAGAAAGTAAAATACCTAGTTGTCATATTTCTTTAGCCTGGACACAGTTACCAATATAAAATGTAATTACTGCATGGTAAAGAAGTCATTCAAAACTCATTAACTAGTGATCTGACATTAATCAAACCTATACGGATCAGTGGGGTTTGATTAATGTCAGATCACTAGTTAACTGGTTCAAACATCTGAGCAATCAGAGTTTGAACCAGTTAATACACCTCACCTGGGGTATTGTGAAAACTAACAACAGAAACAAGATTTCAGTTTAACCCAGAGTTGTCGGCTGGAGAAACATAAGTCCAGCCAGCAACTCCGCCAAAGCAGACCTTTAAAGAGTGTCAACCACTCCTTTTTTACTTGTTTTCCCTGTGGCTTTCTTTGAGAGACAGCACAGGAAGATCGACAGACTTTTGCAGGTTCTCCACCAGTGGTGGTTGACTGGTCCCAGTTTTTATTGTGCAGCTTCTCTACGGAAATGCAAATGCTGACAAAGGCTGTGTGATTGTATACAAGACGGGCAACAAACGACCGTGACATCGAATGCACGTAAACAAGACATTCTTTAAAAAAAGCTTGTGCTGTTCATTGAAAAGCTACAGAGGATCAAAAGTTGGAAACTCTGTATATAGTATAAGACTATATAATACTATATATAACTATATAAGACTACTATGTTATTCCCAAACCAATGAAAGCAAAAAAATAAAATCAATATGCCAGAACAATAGAAAACAATTGTTCACCATGTAGACCAAACACTGGTGGCCTGCTAACAGAGTGGTTAGGGCAGAGGGCTGGGAAGCAGGAGCCCCGGGATCGATTCCCAGCTGAGTCACCCAGCCCATCCCCCATACCAGGTGTGTCCCTGAGTGAGACACCCAGCGCTAGCTCCCCGAGCACCTCCTGTGGCTGCTCACTGCTCCCCCCAAGGGGGGATGGGTCAAATACAGAGAACAAATTTCGTTGTTACATGTAAAAATGTGTCAATGACAATAAAGCGGATTCTTCAAACATTTGATGTTGTGATGTGTAATGCAAAAGTTTTTTTAGACCTGGATGCTTGATTTGGACTCTTTCCAATCCCATTAACCCAACCCCTAATAACCATCATCAATCCTTTCAAATCATCACCCCTCAAAAAAACAGGAAGGAATCTTTACAGTGACACTGAAAAATGAAGTGCATCCCATATGAGGATGTAACACCCAGCACCAAAGATAAATACATTAGAATATTCCAAAGCAATGACTTGACTAGGACAAACATTAAAAAGGAGACAAGTCCAGTTTCAGTTCAGCTGTTAGCTGTAAAAAAAGAGAAAACCTTTTAGGAAAGAAAGTGACTATGCCCCCCCAAAAAATTTTAATGTGGAGTATGTGTATGTGAGAGTCCCCTGTGGGACGTTTATATCTCAGCCATTAGAGAGAGAGAAAAAAGAGAGAGAGAGAGAGAGAGAGAGGTGCAGCCACATGTAGGAAAAAGCAACAGAGAAAGAGACATAGCCAGAGAGGGAGGCAGACAGTGACTCTTGGCTAAATGCTCTGCTGTGTAATGAGAACCACATTTTGAAGGCTAAAATATGCTTTACGTGGCAAAACTCTGCGCGCACACACACACACATACACAGACACACACACACACATACACACAGTGGGTGCACAGAGAGAAGGGATTTCACTCCTTCATCAGAATAAAAATGACACTGTTTATTTCTTAGCAAAAGGGTTAGGGTTAGGGTTAGAGGGTTAGGGTTAAAAACAATTGTTCACCATGTTTGAATTCTAAATGACTTTGCCCCTCCTCCAGTGACCGACTCCCGCTGAGAGCACTATAAAAACCATTAACGACTAAAAATATTGACCTGACTTCCATGAAAAATCCTACTGTAGCCTTTTGTTTCACTGTCTTTGTTTAGTCAGCATTCTCTCACTTGGAACTTAAAAAGTATTCCAAGTGTTCCAACAGAAATGCAAGTTGACACAAAGAGTTTACTGTCTCTCAGGACCTTTCAGAGGAAAATTGTAATAAGGTTAGGCTTCATTTCCACTCAGGTGCACTTGGGTTCAAATACAGTTCTGGTATCAGAGTCCTGCTCACTGCCACTTTCAACCCCAAAAAACCTCCTTGTGGCCTGTGATAATAAATATTGCAATTCATTATTCAAATAAACTAAGTGTTACATAGGAAGAAAATGGTTCCGATAGATTGTTGCTGCTTTATTGTTATGTTTTGTCTGACTATAGTATCAGTATTACACTAGAACAAATTCTAAATGTAAAAAAACAAACCAGTAAAGAACTGATGCAAAAAAAACAATAGCTTTGACGAGGTTGGTGAAAACGTGGGAATCTGACTCTAATGTATGCTAATACAAGATGGGCCCAAGCTGGGGTTATCGTAAAAGAAGCTATTTGTCATGATCAAGGCTGATCAGGTTAGAAAGAGACTGGGGGTCATAGTAAACAGGATACTGATGACTGGTAAGAAAAAAACGTGCTATTTTTTGTGGAAGACGATCTCAATTTAGTATGAGGCAAATCTAATCCTGGTAGTTATTTGTAGGCTTATTGCAGTAATTTGTCTGAATTTTGTGTCAAAGCTTGTTTCTCTGGTGAATATTTTACCTGTGGCACTGTGGGTGAGGGTGAGGGTTAAGTTCAGGTTAAGGTTAGAGAGAATAAATTAACAAAGAAACCAGTTTAAAGCTTTAACTGCACTTTTGGGAGGTGTTGTTCTCCATTTTACAGCTCAGTCCTTACAGCCAACATGAACAGCAGAAATGATTTCCAGCAGATGTACATCTGAGCACTGTGTCATAACAGGGTGGACAAAGCTGAATGAATGTTACAATTCCTCTAGTTCACTACTGTACAAACACAATAAACCTCTTTCTGCTCACAGGGTTTCATTTCAACACTCTCTCTCTCTCCCTAATATGTAAATTCATCAACTGCTGCTATCTTTCACTACGGCTGAAAATGAAATAATGAGACAGGCAAAAAGGTATGCACACCAAATGCAGGCACACATACACAAACACACACTGACACCCACAGAGACTGAGCATGCAGCACTGCAGTCCCACATGTACTGCATTAAGATACAGTAAACACACACATATACACACACTACCCACAAAAGGAGCAAGCGGCATGCAGCCTTCTGCAGTCACAGCAAAACAGTGAGAAGCAAAGGCATGAGTGTAGAAGTAACAATGAGGAGAGAGAGAGAGTGAGAGAGAGAGAGAGAGAGAGAGAGAGAGAGAGAGAGAGAGATGGAGGAGAAACAGAGTGGGTTCTCAGAAGTACCTGCTCTACCATTTCGCCTCTGCCTTCCTCCATGCACATCCAGCTGCGCTATAAAGTCCAGCCTGCCAGTGTCTGCCTACAGCTAGCATAAATTATGGATGGCTTTGTGTGTGCATGTGTGTGTAGTGGGGGAATGAGCAGAAAGAGGAAGAGGAGGAGGAGGAAGAGTAGGAGGAGGTGCTATTCTGAATGAAAGCAGCATTCCCCAAAATGTTTTTACCACTCTGTCCTCTCTTACAATTCTCCATTTCATTCTATTCGTGCTGTTTCTACAATACTCTTCTTATTCATCATGTGCACTATTAAAATACATGGACACTTTTGCACAGATAATGGTAGATGGTATATGGGACCAGTTTTGAAGTCTCACATTTACATGTGTGAAGGACACATACTGTTCTCTGTTTTCTCTGGCTTTTTATTTAACTTACTATAAAATAGATTTTAAAAAATAGATGAAGGTGACACAACATGACATGTGAACCATAGTCTCTAACCCAGTGTGAAGGTAGTGAGTTGATTCCCTCACAAATGTTGTTTAGTGTATTTTGTTTTATTGATAACATCCAACAATTATCTCAACTGCTTTTCTTCTTAAGGGTGGTGAAGATGCTGGTGCTAATCCCAGCTTTCACTGAATAAGAGGCAGGGAACACATGGACAGACCTCCAGTCTATTACAGGGCTAACATACAGAAACAGACAACCATTCACACCAATGAACATTTTAGAGTCACCAATTACCTTAAGCCTAACTACATGACCTTGAGCTATGGGAAGAAGCTGGAGTAACCAGAGAAAACCCACACAGACACGAGGAAAACATGACTAAACACTAGTTGAAGAGCATATGGGAGACAAAGGCATCACAAAACAACAATGCTTAGTGGCTGGTGGATATAAAAGCAGCCTCCCTGAACAGGACCCAGAAACCATTACAATGGCAGACATCCAAAAAAAGGTCTCAGGCGTGAAGAGCTGGGCAGCACCAGGCACACAGACAAAGTGGTAACAGCTTGGGCCCTAGCAGTAGTGGTGAACAGAAGGAAGAAGGTCACAGTGATAAACGTGGCAATCCCATGTGATGGCAACATCAGAAAAACGACAAAAAGCTTAGATTATCAGGGGCTGATAGAAGAGCAGAAAAAATGCAAGTGAAGGTAATTGGTCCCTTATAATCAGATGTTTCTGTGTATGGTTTTTTGTAATGATATATTTTAGTGAGCTACAATATTGTGGCTTTACTACAGTCTGAAAGTAGATTATGAAATACCTCAACCTGACAAACATTGGCTGCTGAAGCAGCAGATTAATACTGGTGGATTATAATTTATACCTGGGAGGCCTTGGTGTTTTTCTGTGTTTTTATCTGACACCACAGACTATCTCAAACTATTTGCTGATGATTGTTGAGAGTTTTTTTTCTCACAAATGTTAACATTTGGCCTGGTAGCTCAGTGGATTAGGCGTCAGACTGGGATGTAGAAGGTTGCAGGTTCAAATCCCGTCTGATTCCTAGTCTGTCCCCTACCAGGTATGTCCCTGAGCCAGACAGCCAGCGCTAGCTCCCTGTAAGTCGCTTTGGATGAAAGCATCTGCCAAGCAAAGTAAAGTAAAATATTAGTTAAGTTTTTTTTCATGATGGCCTTTTAATTAATCAATTTTATTAATCATTATTGCAGTGGCTGTTCTGTCAGTCACAGTGCAGAGAAAAAGCCACACAAACACACACACACACACACACACACGCACACACAGACAGTATATCATCCACAGATCAATAGTTTGCTAAGCGGCCATGGCCTTCTAACTATTTGATTACCTAGAGACACAGAGAAACGGGGAGTGTGTGAGGATGGAGAAGCTGCATGATGGGATGTGGAAAGGATGAGTTCCACCCAGATGTGCGTGCGTGTGTGTGTGTCTGTGTCCTAGTCATGTAGACAGATGGTTTGAGGCGATGTGAGGCAGGGTGTGACTGAAGCAACACCACCAGGACAAAAACAAACACACATAAGGACACATATGCAGCACTACTGGGCTGCTTGGCAGACCTACTTAGTCAGGACTCGAGGCCAGATGTTTGTTTGGTTGTTTGTTCATTCAGACACTGAGACAGAAATTCATTTCCGTCATCAGTCAGCCAGGCTCCCTCTGTCAATCCTAACATGTATCTATTTCTGACTGGTGTTCTGGCATTTGGCACACTCTACACCAGCTACACAGCTGATGTAACGGTCACTCAAGTATTCTGTGTATGTAAGGAATGCACATCCAATACGATACACCATTCATCCTACTGGGGTTTGGCAAAAGTCACTTGTCCATGATTATAGTCAGGTTAGGTGACTTGTCTGGCAGAAACAAACAGAAGAAAAAAAGGCAAATAGAGGGTATAAAGATACCACATTATTATGAGACTGGAGATGCAAGAAACACTGTGACGTTATCATAATATGCTTTTTCTCACACCTAAAAAGGTGTTTTTTTTGTGCAGTTTGACAGAGCACAACCTTTACATACAAGACAAGCATAAGTCTCTCAGACTTTTCCTGTTCTGACCCAGATTTGTAGTACAAATATAGGTAATTAAAGTTGAATCTCTCATCTCATCTGTACACAAATGTACAGTTATCCCAGACAATGATAGACATTGGACATTGTGCATTGCACATGAATGCACACTGCTTTCTGGCACAAGCAGAATGCACACATAGAAAGCAGTCTATGGACTTTATGGACCAGTGTTTTATCTTTTTCCGACTCTGATTCGGAATTCCAAAATGATTCCAAATACTTTGTTCTTCATTTTTGTAATTAGGAATTTCTATTCAATATTATTTCCTTGTTTATATTTTTTATGGTAAGAGTCAGTCGTTCAAGTATTTTCACTGCATATTGTACTGTGTATGACTGTGTATGTGACAAATAAGTTTTCAATTTAATTCACTATGAACATACTCCTGAAAATGGAGCTTGCAGCTAGTAGTCCAGTTAATTACTTTATGACATTTATTATATTAATTCCTTTACAGAACATAGCACAAATATTCCAGAAATAATTTGTCTTTGTACATACTAACACATTGAACTGGAGAATTTCAAACCACCTACTATCTAAGCTGTGTAATGTGAAACAATATGTGCATTCGCATTTTTGACAGTTTTCTAAACATTTTGCTATAATTTAGCTAATTCATTTAGGAGGAGAACACACAGGAATGTGTGCAGACTTAACACCGTAAGACCTAGAATCAGACTTCTAGTTTGATTCCAAACTTTCTCCTACATTAAATATGATCTATATTGTTCTTGTATTTATCTCGCTTTATGTGCATGTGTGCGTGTGGCAGGCATCTGTCAGTGTAGCAGCAACGTGTTTAACATTTGTTAATTTGCCGAACGATTCTACAGATGTTTTTCTGTTGTCAGGATCAGTGTTTGCACTTTATAGTAACTCAGATTCATTACACTGGCTCGTACAGCTAGCTGAGAGAGTGAAAACACACATGATGCTTCAGTAATAAAGAGCCATCTGTTGCCTTTTGTCATTGGGAGAGAGGCGTTTGTATCTTGTGAACTGTATCATTGACTGTTGCCTGCTGTTCTTTTCTCTGTCCTGTCCATTCACCTCAACCGCTCGAAGCAGATGACCGCCCACCGCCCAGCCTGGTTCTGCTAAAGTTTTCACCCATTAAAGGGAGTTTTACCTGCATTTTAATATTGAATACAAGTGACTATGTGACTACAAGCTCTCAGTACCTACAAAACCTTACAGACACGGTGTTAAACTGAAGCTAGAAGGAGCTGTAACAACCTGTCTCACGTTGTCACGTGTTGTACAAAGCTAAGCGTGTTAATATCATGAACAGTGAAGGGCACCTCCTAGCGTAGTCATGTGACATGCAGTGGTAGAAGATACGTGAGCCAGAGTGAGACGTAGAAGGAGGTTGCCTGATTGGAGTCTCAGGTCCACACAGCTCTGAACGTTTAAACTATTGTGGTTTGTACAAGTTTATTTGGAATTTTGGACTTTGTTTTTCTGGTCAAGATACATCATTCACTGTGTAAAGGAGGAGTGTTCATGTTCCGTGTGGAAGATAAGTAAAGCCTGTTTAATCTTCCGACCGAGTGGACCCTTTCTTTGTAGTGATACGCAGTGATTATGTAAAAAAGTGGAAACGCGTCAAATAACACGGGCTAATGACAGAGGCAACCAAAGGGCTAACCGGAGAACGAAGATAGCCCCAACAGGAGCCTTTTAAAATTATTTTCTTTATTAAGAAGATAATAAATTAAATGCCTCTTTGACACCGGTAGTTGCAATAAAGAATGACAAACTGTAATTTTAGTCGTAGCATAATGACATATCACCCACACCTACAGTATATACACACTCACTCAGGCACACACTCAGTGACAGTGTAGGGTTGTGCTGGATCTTTGTGACTGAAGAATAAATTAATGAGCAGATGAAGTACTCAGTAGGTGAAAACTCTAGCATAACACAGCACAGAGAACAGATGTGTGTCTATCTGTGTGTGTGTCTTTGGTGTGTGGGTGTGTTTGTGCATGGCGACTGGTTCAGTTAGCCAAGGTCACATCATACTGTATAGCAGAAATGTCTGTCAGAAATCAAATATCAATGGGTAAATGAACCTTGAAAACATGCCCACACATTCTGAATAGACCATGAAGAACTTTGTCCTGTCCTTAGGTACCAAAGCATGTCAGTCCATTAGTGGACATTACTACCTGACTTGTTGTCACGGTTTGTCTGGTTTAGGTTAAGGTTCTATGTGTTTTTGGCTTTTCTGTAGATCTGTTTGCTTGGTTTTTGTCTTTATTTGATTCAGTTCCATGGTTCGTTTTAGTATCCATTTTCTGTTTCATGATGATCCTCTACAATAGTTGTGCTTCGTCCTTCTGTCTCTTTTTCTTTACTTTACTTTACTTTGCTTGGCAGATGCTTTTACCCAAAGCGACTTACAAGGAGCTAGCGCTTGGTGTCTGGCTCAAGGATACATCTGGTAGGGCATTAACTAGGAGTCAGACAGGGTTCCAGGCTTTCTCTCTGTACCTTTCTGCAGGTGTCCTTGACTTTGGTGTTGTGTGATTTCACCTTGTGGCTGCTGGTCCTGCCAACCTGTCCAGTGCTTCGTCTGCTGCTCCTTGTTGTTATTATGATCTCTGTTACCTGCTGTTCTTTTCTCTCTCCTCTGTCCACTAACCTCAACCTGTAGAGTTAGATGGCCGCCCACCCTGAGCCTGGTTCTGCTGGAAGTTTCTTCCTCTTAGAGGGAGTTTTTCCTCTCCACTGTTGCCTAGCGCTTGCTCTAGTGGGACTGTTGGGTTTTCTGCATTATTTTGTTTGTATATACACCTATATTTTTGCAAAGTCCTGAACCTTGCTATGTTAAGTGTCCTGAAATGACTTTCGTTATGATTTGGCGCTATATAAAAAAAGATGAATTGAATTAGACTGACCCTGTTTTCAAGTTATATTTGACTACATTACCCATAACCCCTTTGTCACCCTCAGGACTAATCACTTTCAGGTTTTATGGACTTCAACTCCCAGCACTCTGGTTACTTTACTTTGCTTGGCAGACGCTTTTATCCAAAGCAACTAAACTCATGCCCAGCCCATGCTCGCAATAAACCTCATCTGTTTCAGATAACCGACCAACCCGGATCACACCATATTAACCCTGTTCCATCAGTAATACTTACTTCGAATGTTATTTTGACGGAAATATGAGCAGGAGCGACATCTTATGAAAGAAGAGCTTAGGAGGGCGGGGGTTAGAGATAGCTAAAGGCTCTGCCTTCCATTTTACATTTGGAAACTCTAGGAACCACAAGTAGATCAGCACTCTGAGAGCAAAGTGCTCTGCTGGGATAATAAGGTTCTATCAGGTCTTTAAGATATGTTGGGGCCTGATCATTTAGTGCTTTATACGTGAGAAGCAGGATTTTAAACTCTATTCTAGATTTTAGGAGGAAGCCAATTGAGAGAAGCTGATGTAGGAGTAATATAATCTCTCTTGTTAATTCCAGTCAAAACTCCGGCTGCAGCATTCTGAATAAGCTGGAGGCTTTTTAATGAGCTATTAGGACATTCTATCAGTAATGAATTATAGTTGTCCAGTCTAGAGGTAACAAATGCATGGACACATTTCTCAGCATCACTTTAAGACAGGGTGCTCCTGATTTTAGAAATATTCTGCTGGTGAAAGAAGGCAGATCTGTAGATTTCTTTAATGTAATGATTAAAGGAGATATCTGCTGCTTTGGTGCTGTCCCATTAATCCCAATGACATGTTCCAGTTTATTTATTAAAATCTTATGATTTATATTGTTGAATGAAGCACTACGATCTAACAAGACAAGAATGGAGTCTATTGTCTGAAGCCAAAAAAAGGTCATTGGTAACTTTGACCAGTGCTGATTCTATACTATGATTTACTTTAAATCGTAACTGGTATAGTCACTGGATTAAGAGATAATAGAATTAGTTCTTTAATTTTGGTAACAGCATTTTCAGTTAGACAACTGCTGTAGTGGAATTTCTTATTAAGATATTTAGTTTCCATTAAAATTAATTCAAATATTATTAGGTTATTATCCTCTACTTTGTCCTCTGTCTCTGTGGGTATTGTCAGCCTTGGACAGCCTGCCCCATGCCTCGTCTGCTGCACTGTGTTGTTGTATTGATCTCTGTTATCTGTTGTTACGCATTTTTAGTAACATCGTTATGATGATGGAAGCAAATCACCCAAAAAAACAGAGACAGACGCAAACCAGGTCAAATTAAGAACTATGTTTAAAAGATGCTGTGTCACGGATGGAGTTTCTGCATGTGTTTAATGGATAAATAGAGTCACTGGGATTTCTTTGGAGATTATCTCCGTTTATTCTGACCTGACATGAAAGGTGAACAAATTTCAAGAAAAAATTAATGAGTAAATGAATCACCCGCTCCGGCTCTTATAAACAAATAAAAACAGGTGGGATGGAAGTTAGCTTAACCCACCAAAGCTAAGCTAACTACACTCATCTGCTAATGCTAGCAACACCAGTACAGTAATATTACAAAACAAAGAGGAATACCACGATGGAATAAAATGACACTAACCTCTCCCACAGTGAAATTGTAGAATAGGGGAGAGGCCAAGAGAGTACTTTACTTTGCTTGGCAGACGCTTTTATTCAAAGTGATTGGGTGTCTGGCTCAAGGACACACCTAGTGGGGATGGACCAGGAGTCAGACGGGGTTGCGAACCTCAGACCTTCTGCATCTGAGTCTAAAGCGCTAACCCATTGAGCTACCAGGCCACCCCAAATGTATTAAACAAAAATGACTCAGTTACATGTGCGCGTAAATCCAAGTATCTATAATTATTATTTCACAATAAACTCTATCATGATATTATTCTATACATATAGTTAAGCTAACCTTCTGTTTGAAGAAGCAAACAAGTGTGAATTGGCATGGTTTCATTACACCTTGTCACTATGGTCACAGTTTGGTTATAAGGAATTCTTTTGTTACAATTAGAGCGAATGACAAAAGTGCTCCTGGAGGAACACATGCAGTCTCAACACAGGATCAAACCTTCCCGCTGTGAGGTCGCTACTGCTGCAGCATAAGCAAACCACGATTCCCTCTAGACCCCATTGTCTGCTGATTCAGTGGGCTTCCTTGACAGGACAAAGTAGAGGTAGAGCAGGACTGGCAGCTCTCAATGTGCCCTACAGGGCAGTGATCTGCCCTGAGGGTCACAGCCTGCTCTGGAAGGCAGGATCTACGCGATTGTAATGTGCTCATAATTCTTGGTGCTGGATAAAAGTCGAGCTGCTGCACTTTGGACCAGCTGGCGTCGATCCAGAGACCTCTGGTTAATCCCAACATATAATGCATTACAATATATGGAACTGATACAGGACCAACTAAGGCCCAAATAATATTATATCTTATACACTACCATGGTAGACTGCCTGGGAATACCAGGTGCTGTAAGCTTTTTTTTCCCTGCATTCCCTTGCTGCTCATCTACACTAATGTATTTTTACATCCACAGCCTGTTTTTGTATTGTTTTAAAAATTTGGACACATAAAGGAATGAAGATGTTTTAAAAATAGAAGCAGATTTTTTGACAAAATATTATAATCTGAACTACAGTATAGATATTAATATTAGAAATGACAGTTCTAATGTAAATAAAATGGTTGATTTGGAGGGTAGTAACCAGGTTTAATCATAGTTTCACAGCCCAGCTATAGTCCCCCAAAATAAAACATACATACAAAATGTTCCATTGCTTTCTGATAGTGGCCATGCTAAAGGTTTAGGAATGCAAATGTTTGGGCAACCTTTTCAATCTTCATGATCTACCTGTATAAATCATTGGTTGTTAAGATACATTAAATTAAATTTATCATGTAGAAGACACACACAGTGATATTTGAGAAGTAAAACAAAGTGTATACGATTTACAGAAAGTGTGTAAAAATTGTTTAAACAAAAGTAGGCAGGTGCATATATAGGGTACCACAAAAAATGAACTCCTTCTTTTGCAGAAACGACAGCCTCTAAACGCTTCCTATAGCTTCCAATGAGAGTCTGGATTCTGGTTCTAGGTTTTTAGGACCATTCCTCTTCACAAAACATCAGGTGTGATGGCTTCTGGGCATGGACACCTCTCTTTAACTCACACCACAGATTTTCAATGATATTCAGGTCTTGGGACTGAGATGGCCATTCCAGAACATTGTACTTGTTCCTCTGCATGAATGCTTTAGTAGATTTTGAGCAGTGTTTAGGGTTGTCTTGTTGAAAGATCCGCCCCCTGCACAGCTTCAGCTTTGTCACTGAATCCTGGAGATTGGTCTCCAGAATCTGCTGATATTTAGAGGAATCAATGTGTCCCTTAACTTTGACAAGATTCCCAGTCCCTGCACTGGCCACACAGCCCCATCAGTCCACAGCACTTTATTCCAAAATGGAGCTGGCTTCTTCAAATGTGCTTTAGCATGCCTCTAGTCTAGGGGATCTGTTTGTGCTGTGGGCAGAGAAAAGGCTTCCTCTGCATCACTCTCACATACAGCATCTCCTTGTGTAAAGTGTACAGAATAGTTGAACGATGCACAGTGACTCCGTCTGCAGCAAGATGATGTTGTAGGTATTTGGTGCTGCTCTGTGAGTTAACTCTGACTGTTCTCACCAGTTGTCGCTTCTGTTTATCTGAGATTTTTCTTGGTCTTCCACTTCAAGCCTTAACTTGAACTGTGCCTGTGGTCTTCCATTTCCTCAATATGTTCCAAACTGTGGAAACTGACAGATGAAATCTCTGAGACAACTTTCTGTATCCTTCCCCTTAACCATGATGGTGACTGTGATGATGGTCTGTTATTTGAGAGTTGTTTTGAGACCCCCATGTTGCTACTCTTCGGAGAGTATTTCAAAAGGAGGGAAACTTAAAATTGCCCCCCCCCTTAAATACTTTCTCATAATTGAACAATTTATACAAGAAAATCATGAAGATTAACAGGGTGGCCCACTGTATGTGGGCTTTCACACTCCACTGTATATGAAATAAATTCACAGAGGTAATTTAAATAATTTGTTAAAGTAACATAGAGGCAACAGCCAGTTGCAGCATTTATCAGGCAACAAACTCAGCACAATCAATTCAATTTTATTTATAAAGCACTTTAAAAACAACACAGTTGACCGAAGTGCTGCACACAGGTCAGGTTATCTCATAATATACAACAACAATTAAAAACAATCATAAATTGCAATAACAGTAATAAAACCAATATATCTCTGATTGAAAGCCAACGCAAAAAGATGAGTTTTAGGAGCACTCAGAAACAGAAAGTGATTCTGCCCGCCTAATATGGAGTAGCAATGCCATCTATAATTTTGGGGCTGCGGTCGCAAAGACCCGGTCACCCCTAAGCTTTCTCCTTGTTTGAGGAACAACTAGGACTGAGTGATCAGCTGACCTAGTGGCACGTAAGAGAATGTAAGGCTGGATCAGATTGGGTTAATACTGAGGGGCAAGGCCATTAAGACATTTAAAAGTGAATAAAAGAACTTTAAAATCAATCCTGTAGCAAGTCGAGCTGCTGCATTTTGGACCAGCTGGAGTCGATCCAGAGACCTCTGGTTAAGCGAGACGTAATAAAAGTGTGCATTCAAATTTCAGGATAATGACAGGAGCAGATTTGTTTAACTTTAGATAACTGTCTCAATTGGAAGAAACTACTTTTTACTACTCATAAATAAATAATTAAAATTTACTGATTGTCAGGGTTTGAGGTAACGGACCCAAGAGCACTCGGAAGACAGAGGGGTTCAAAGGAAAGAGGTTTATCAAAAACACAGACATATTATAACCACAACCAAGGAAGACAGATAACTGCACATAAATAATTCTAAACTAAAAATCAGTCCACATGGGAGGCACACAAACACAAACACCTAGACGGCAGGCCTAGGCTGCGCTGAAAAACAGAACTAAAAATCACTCCAAACAGGAGGATCAACGCAGGTACAGGAAACTAAACAAACATCTACGAACCTGTGACTGAAACTACAGGTCCTTCTCAAAAAATTTGCATATTGTGATAAAGTTCATTATTTTCTGTAATATACTGATAAACAGTAGTTCAGGGCCTTTCATTTGTTTTAATATTTATGATTGTGGCATACAGCTCATGAAAACCCAAAATTCCTATCTAAAAAAATTAGCATATTTCATCTGACCAATAAAAATTTTTAATACAAGAAAAGTCAACCTTCAAATAATTTGGTTCAGTTATGCACTCAATACTTGGTCGAGAATCCTTTTGCAGAAATGACTGCTTCAATGCGGCGTGGCATGGAGGCAATCAGCCTGTGGCACTGCTGAGGTGTTA
>JAUMTR010267251.1:5110-16659 GCA_032270685.1 Microctenopoma stevenorrisi | reverse complement strand
GTGTGTCTGGCTCAGGGACACACCTGGTAGGGGATGGACTAGGAGTCAGACGGGGTTCGAACCTGCAACCTTCTACATCCCAGTCTGACGCTTGACCCATTGAGCATTGAGCTACCAGGACGCAGCTCTGTTCACAGTTTAAAAGATATTTGCTCTGGCCTTGCTTATGTCTTTGTCCCGGTTCTCAAGTCTATTTTGACTCATTTTGAATCTTTTTGTCGTCATTCTATAGACTTCAGTGACGTCAACAGATGTTTTAAATGCCTCTGATATAGAACCACAGTTCTCACATGTGAAAACATTTTTCTCAGAAACTACATCACGTGAAAAGATAATTTTTGTTTTTACACTCATCAGGTCACAATTAGCCCAAAAATCAAAGATAAAATAAAAATGCCTGCCATGACAGAGTTTGGGTCTTAGGAGGTGAACGACTCTGACTGTGTTTGTTCTATCTACTTCAGACCAGGTAATCATCACAGCTGAACATGGAGACACCGTCGTTTTGCCCTGTAGAGATGGTGCCAACACCAACATCATCGCTGTGGAGTGGACCAGACCTGATCTGGAACCAAACTATGTCTTTTTTTTTCGGGGCAGTGTATCTGACACCGACCAGCAGCATGAACTTTTTAAGAACCGGGTGGAGCTGAAGGACCAACAGCTGAAGGACGGAGACGTGTCCGTGATTCTGAAGAACGTCAGGTTTAACGACACTGGGACATACGAGTGTCGTGTCGACCACGGAAAGAAACGCAGGAAGAGATCGATTATTGCTGACGAAGGCATCATCAACATTATCAACCTGACCGTTGAACCGGGTGAGTTACTGTGCGTGTGATTCACTTTTTTATCAATGTTCTGAGAGAGTTACAACAATCTGAATCAACAGTGTTACGAACTCTTTCTTTAAAGATAATTTTACATTTCGGAACATTGGAACATTTTTGATAAGTGAGTTACTACAAAGTAAGAGCCCTGATGAGAGCCAACTCGTCAAGATAGACAACGTGCTTAGGAATTGTTAGGTGCTAGACACGTGTGTGTGTGTGTGTCATTTGAAATACTTTTTGAACAAGTGAGTTTTCAATAGTTTTTTAAAGATGATGGTATTTTCAGCTAGTCCAATAGAGCAACAGAGGAGAATAGACTGGAGTTTAGAGACGACCACTGTCTGAATAAGGAGCTGTGCAGCCTGTTGGGAGAGAAAAGGCCTAATAGTTTTGGATAAGCTCCACTGGAGGTGTCACTGTTTTAGTGTGTTCACTTTGCTGCTGAGTCGTAAAAACAGTCTCAGACGTTTCACAGCTGTTAGAGCAGCAGTGAGGTTGTTGTCATCAGTATCTTTTACACCGTGAACCTCAAACCAACCTTCATCTTCTCCTTCAGTGCAGAAACTCATCACAGCTCGTGTTGGAGAAGACGTCACTCTGCCATGTCGAGCTCAGGCTGAAAACATCATCTCAGCTCTGGAGTGGACTCAACCTGACATGAAGGACGAATACGTCTATCTGTCCCGGGACGGTCAGTTCGATCCAGAACACCAGCATCCATCTTTTAAGAACCGTGTGAAACTGAAGGATGAAAAGATGAAGGATGGAGACGTGTCTTTGATTCTGAAGAACGTGACGTTTAACGACACTGGGACATATCAGTGTCTTGTTGTTCAGAGAGGTAGATCTATCCTACACACTGATCCCATCGGCATCATCAACCTGACGGTGTCAGACACGGGTGAGTTACTGTGTGTGTGTGTGTGTGTGTTTCCTGACACCTCACTACTCACATCTACTTCTTCTTCTTCTACAGGTAGACATGTTGGAAGGATGGTTGCTCTTTCAGTGGTTGTTGTGCTTGTTCTTGTGCTTGTTGCTGGTGTTGTTGGTTTCTTTATCTACAGAAGACACAGTCCCACACAACACACAGCAGAGAGCGCGTATTAACCACGTGCAGGTGAACATCAGTGTCTCTTCATGAGATCAGCTGAAAGCTCAGCTCAAAGCTGAGGTCAAACAGCAGCTTCTGGTTCTAATCAACCAGACAGGAGAACAGATGCTGTTACAAACTGTTTTCTGAATAGAAACTCCAGTGTTTACT
This sequence comes from Microctenopoma stevenorrisi, assembly GCA_032270685.1. Lineage (NCBI taxonomy): Eukaryota > Metazoa > Chordata > Actinopteri > Anabantiformes > Anabantidae > Microctenopoma > Microctenopoma stevenorrisi. The sequence goes on along the minus strand of JAUMTR010267251.1, from coordinate 14,562 downwards.
TGCCTAAAATCCAGAATGTTATCATGTTAAAACTTAATTTCACTAATCCTACTGTTGGATCAGGTCATTTCTGCAGAGTGAAACTCATCAAACTGTTTAATGATTCATCAACTTTAACAGTTTGTGATTAGACTCAGCTTTTTTTTTTGTTCATTCACTAATTAGAGAAACAGACAGAGATGATTAACGCATTAAAGACTTTTATAAAGTTTATTTGTTGTCTGCAGGTTATTGTCTTTGCTTTTATTTTGAACACTGTAACGTAAGTAAAACTTACTTTGATAATAAAATTTTTTCTTTTTTTCTAATTCAGTTTTTGTTATTGATGATGATTTTAATGAAGAGCAGAGGTCATGTTTGGTTTTGAATCTGACTGGGTGGAGCAGCAGCTGCTGAGTGACTGGGTGGAGCAGCAGTTGGAATACTCACCGTTTTCACAGAGATACTTTATCTTTATGGCTGATCACTCACTAAATACAGTTTAAAACATGCTCTGTGTAAAAACTGTTATACCACCATGTAACACACAGAGGAATCTGAAGACTGCATTCATTAGAAAAAGCTTCATAACCTGCTGGAAGAAGAGAAACAGACAGAGAAAAACAACAAAACGCGACTGACACGAAGTTTCTAACACTTAGATTTGGTGACTTCAGGAGGTCCATTTTTGTTTGCATCTACTGAAGATAGTTAGGTTCAAGATCAGAAACATACAGTATTTGACAGTAAACCTTTTACACTTTGACTTATGTCTCTTTGCCTGATCATTTTTTAAAAAGAACTGAACCATCTCTGCTGAACACTTAGATTGAATTTTGGCCCAGAACTTAGTCAGATTTTGACGCAACAGACTCCACATATATTGTACCTGGAAACATGTCATTATTGTGTCTGTGTCTTTTCTTTTATACATTGAATTCAACTTTATTTATAAAGCGCCATTTTACAACAAAAGTTATCTCAAGGCACTTTACAGTGTAAGGTTTAGGACCTTACACAATATATCAATATATACAGAGAAAACCAAACAGTCTCACTTGAGCAACAGTGGAGATTAAAGACTCCCTTTAAGAGGAAGAAACCTCCAGCAGAACCAGGCTCAGGGTGGGTGGCCATCTGCCTCGACCGGTTGGGGTTAGTGGACAGAGGAGAGAGAAAAGAACAGCAGGTAACAGAGATGATAATATCTTCATGTCATTTCTAAGACTGTAGAAAGACGTGCATTAACAAACTTTTCTGAAAAATTGATACATAAGATCAAAGCGTGGAAAACAGAAATAATTACTCCTGACAGTTACATGTACATTTTTTACATTTTCATTTCATTTTCAATTTACTCTTCAGCACAAATTAATTAAGATAGTGTAGTGTTACAAACAGTATACAGTATGGTGTAGTACAGTGATTGAAGGTACAACACACATGCTTATGTGGTACATGTCATAACCCTTTGACAGATTCCATCATAATGTCAACATTGTATATTCTATTTTTCAATCATTTTAATGATTCTGCATGTGCGTAGCATGTCAGTGGTTCCATGGTTGAAGTTCTGTAGCTTTGTTCTGCCATAAGATTGAACATTTCATTTCTTCAGGTGTTTCTTACAACCCTTCCTGTCGGTTAACGTCTGACACGCTGTCCTGTGTGAAAAGAATTTGTCAGGCAAAATGTATTGCTATATGCTATTTAGCAGCATTATCAATGAACTATACAAGTTTCACAGGTTGTTCTTATAATAAAGTCTTATGGCAGTATTAGGAATCGAGTCACTTGTTTCACAGCAGCAGCTGTTTCATCTGTGGTTGTGATGTTGTCAAAAAAAAACTGTAAGAAATTGCAGTGTGATGTGTGTGTATAATGATGTTATCATTATTATTTAAATATAAAGAATAATCCATTTTTAATATGAAAAAGTAGTCATTTAGATGCTTGATGTAATATTCCTTGATGCTCATTTTCAAACTTACTCGATTTGATCCAGTTCCTTCTTCATGTTTTCAGAGGCTGCCTGTGCAGCTTCGGCCATCTCTCTCACATTTTTACTGGATTCTGTCTCACACTTGTCCAGATTTTGAATGTCGTTGATCAGTACAGGAACTGCAAACAGAAGTCGTGTGGTTCCTGTACTCAACTGTAGGTGAGCGAGTGTAAAAACAGACAACGTTGATATATGTAAATTAAATGTTGCATGATGTGATCTTTACAACCCTCCCGCAGTAAATGTGATCTTCAACTTTGATACGGAAACTTTCTGACTTGCAGCACAGGGTGTATTTTTTCACCGGTGATTTGGTGCACAAACCCTGTCCCACTCTGATTGTTTTTTTTATACTTACTCTAGGCGGCATCTTCAGACCACCGGCCACCGGAGCGGCGCCTTTTTTGATAGTTGCTTCGTTTTTTGGTTTTGCTGTTTCTACGGCATGTTGCTCACAGACCAGCTCTTCAACAAACTGCTGTAGTGTTGGTATCTCCAGTGGCGAGTCTAAATTTGCACTCAAAACTGACACCAATGCGGTCAGATTCTTTTTATCACTTAATTTCAGTCCTTTGCGTTTGGCCATTGCTCTAAGGATTCGCTCAACAACATAATCCTCTGGAGAAACGTCACTGTCGCCTCCACAACACATCTTCCTTTTCTTCCTTGGCTGTTTTTCTGTCAATGATTTCATGAGTGTCTGGATTTCATTTCTGGCTTTCTCAATGCTCTCTGAAATCTCCTTTGCTTCACTCATTGCGTTATTTGACAAAACGTTGACAGCATTCATACCTAAATTGGCAGCCAGACCAACTACTTGTGCTGCTTTTGCTGCTGCACCTAAGGCAGGTCCTGCTGCAATTATTACACCTACAGTCACACAGTTTGACACAAGCTCACAGAAATTACTATTCCTCTTATGGTTCTCCAAATCCAAGGCCAGATTGTTCAACCTTGTAGCACCTTTAAGTAGTAAATCCACCAAGGACAAAATCTCCTCTGTTAGGCAATCAGCAACATTCATGGTGTGACCACACTGACGTGGCAACAGGTCTATGAAAAAGACATAAATTAGAAATTAATATCTATATAATAATATGAATGTCTAATATAGAATTCTCTAGAAAATCCCAGTAACAATTCTGAAGAAATTCACATATTCACAAAAATGTTATTACCTGAAAATGATGTCGTTCCACTTTTTGTTCCACTTAAGAGTAACTTTGTAATAACATCTGACAGTCTATGATAAGCTTTGCATTTTTATGAGAGCAGGAGGATGTTTCTTATTTGCTCAAGTTCAATTGGTCGTTTTATTAGGGGGCGGTCACCATTAGAAATGAAAGGGCAAATGATTGTAAGACCAGTTTACTTATCCTGTCAAAACCAGAAATTATCTAAGAAGATTCACAGTAACTGCAGGAAGTGGACAACAGAGAGAAAGTATTTTTTTTGTTATTTAAAATTTAATTTTTAACAGCAGGATAGCTTCACTGTCACTTGGAGTATAGCTAAAAAAAATGCACTGCACTGTATAACTGTATGGTGTTTGCGCGATGGTAGTGAGTGTGTGTTGTGTGTGGATTGATGTCTGCAGCTCTTTAACTACTTGTATTGTTTTCCGGGGGGTGATTCTGTAGTTGCTGACATGTTGCATGTCTCCACTGAACACCGTCAGATGTTCTGCCTTCATCGTCTTCGACCTGCAGCACATTATCACAGCAGTGGAGCTTTGTGTGAGCTCCTTCATCACATCTCCTCTCCACAACTCGACCAACTGCTTCTGTTCTTCCCTGTCTACTGTTGGTGTCAAGTGTCAGAATGAAAGTCAGAAATATTTTAGAATAAAAAGATGAAACTTCTGACGGGTTTTGTTGGTTCTGAACCAGGTTATTACTGAGCTCCTGCACAGTCTGAGGTGCAACCTGCCGATGACGGACGCATTGAAACATATTGTAAAGAGGTGACTCACAAACTCATTAGGTCTGTTTCTAATAGTTTAGTTCGAAATATCTAGGTCAGTGGCTCACTGAATGTTTCTTCTGTGGGGCTCTGACTGTACTCATCCTGTTCCTGCTTGCACAGAGGAGCAGATGCACGTCCTGCGGATGGTCCATTGCAAAAATTGGCTAACCAGGTATTACAATCTAAAATTTTACTTGTTTTGAGAGTAATATATTAGCAAGCACCAACATGTTTAATTATGCTCCTTCAAAAGAATATTATTTAACTTAATTTGGGAAGATTCGCACTATAATCATGTGAAGTAGTCTGTCAGTAAGATAGTTGCACAACAGAGGACAAGCCTTTGAAAGAAACATGACAGGATCAGTAGCTCTTTGTCTCCAGCATGAGGAAGAGGAGGAAGAAGATACAGCTTCTTTGGTCAGATAAAATTATCTGACACATGAAATGTGGTAAGAATAATAAAAACATGTTTGTTTAGAGTCATTTCCACTTCATATTAATACTCATTGTATTTGATCCATCATATTTGGAGGCCACATTTAACCAACGAGCTCTCACCTAACGTCTCCATAAACATCCTGTCATCACTGACACCGGCAGCAACCACAGTCAAAATCTGATTACCAGTAAGAAAGGAGGCTTCAAAATTGTGATTATGTATTCATAGATGCAGAGTAAATTGATTGATTGAGGTACAGTATGAGTGAACCGTGCAGACTGCTTTATTCATGTTGTTGCTTTAAAAAAAAAAATCATTTCTATTGCATGACTCTAATTGTCAGTGCAGCTCAACGACGCATGGCCGTGCAGAAGATCTGCCACTGAATCAGGTTTTATTTTGCACTTGGAGAAAAATTAGCTTAGTAAATAAAAATGTTTTTATTGCATTTGAATGTGTGACTGAGAGTTTTTTCTGACTGTCAGTTTCCACAGAGTCAGCACATGACACGCATACATAAACCACATCAGTCTTCCTGTCAGAGGGACTTTTTCTTCATGTTCTTTCTGGTTTATGTGACATGTCCGTTCAGCTGTAGTGATGATGTGATGTAGTGGTTTTCATTCATTAAAAACAGGTCAATGTTTTCACTATGATGATATATTTGATAGACTTTGCTAAGTGAAGCCATCGTCTTCATCACTAAGTAAAAGGTAAGACTTGATTTCATTACTGGGAGCCCATTAGGTTTTAGTAAGAGCGGGATTTCAACAGGTCAAAGTAAACCGTCGTTTTGGAGTCATTATATGTGAGGATAAAGAGAAAACAGGCAGGCTGAGAGTTACTATGAAGTCGGACGGTTTCTAACTTTTTTACAGTCCTCACATCCTCAAATCTGATGCAGATTTAAACATTTCTTATTTTGTTCTTAGTATTAGTTCTCAGTTTCCAGTAACAGTTGGCTGTTTAAAGGCTACAGAGGAGATTGTGTGCATATGGTTTAACATCAGCGTCAATAAAACTCCTTTCCTTTAGTTTAACCTTATGGTAAAATCGGAATTTGTGTATCGCTTGATTTTGTATTTATCGCATAGGGTGCGTGAGGATAGGATTATCAAAGTCTAAAATTAAAGGTGTGGTGTGACAGGAAACGCTGAACCAATGGCAACCAGAATGAAAAGTAAGACAAAAGGACATCTACACAACAAACAGAAAGAATGAATAATTCTGACATTCATAACGAGAAAACATCCAGATCGTTAATTGGTGTAAAACTAAGGAAACCATAGAACATGTGGTTATGGAGTGTAGGAAGTACTGTATGATCATGCAAAGAGTTGGACAGATACATTTTAAAAATATTTTATATCAGTTAACCTCAGTCGAAGGGAAGGAAAACATTTAGTAATATCTGGATACAAATGGCCGTAAAAGACGAAGACTGAAAAACATTACTTCCTTTAGCATTTAGGAGAGAAAAGGTAATTTGGACACGTTTGCGCAGTGGTAATGAAAGAGTTAACTCAGTACCATTTTTAATACTCTTTTTTGTAATAGTATCACATTTAAATCATGAATTTAAAGTTGACTTTTGTCAGTAACATTTGCAATAATATTACAAAAATAATGCAATAAATACTTTTAAATCATTAAACTACAGCAATTGAACTATTAACAACAAAAATTCAGAACACACATAACATAAAATTCCATAACATGCCTAGTAAAATGGAAATTATCTTAAATTAAAACAATTAATACGACTAACACAAATATTGTTTACTATATTAATCCTAAGCCTCATGTAGAAGGCAAAGTTTAGTCACCAGGCTTTTTATTACAATGGAATCTGTCTGGAAACGCTCAGACCGTGACTATCCTTTTCTGTTGATTGTTTGATGACCTCTATAACCCTTCCACGTGGACAGGAGCCTCATGGGGAGGTAGAACACATAGTAACCACTATGTCTCGCATCTTAAGGTTTTGCTTTCTCTGGCTCCATTTTGGTCTCTCCTGCAACAAGGCTGGGTATTTATGTACCCATCTCTTCCAAAAGAGGTCAGCTATGTATTGAACTGTTTATCTCTTCTTCAGTGACAGGTCTTGTTGCTCAAACAAACCAGCAATGTTGGCTTTCCTTTCATGAAAAGGATATGGTTAGGGGTTAGTGTTTCCAGGTCTTTGGGATCAATCACTAATTCTGAGAATTTATTGATTCGTCCATCATTAAAAATTGCTTTAATCTCGCACAAAACTGTACGAAGTCCATCATCGTCTGGGGTTTGTTGCTGTATGCTGAGGACCTTTCTCACCATATGGATGATGGATGACCTTCATGATAGGAACCTGCTGCTGAATTGAAACTCATGGATTGAAACATGCAGGGATTCATGAATTTTCCTATTATTCATCTTTGTAGGAGCCTCCTTTAGTTCTCTCTCTGATCCTACAAGATTGTTCCAATATGCGATTGCATGTGCTTTACTGGGCCTCAGACCCCAACAGGCTACACAGCTCCTTGTCCAGGCAATGGTCATCTCTAAACTTAACTACTGCAACTCTCTCCTGGCTGGAGCTTCTGCAGTTACCATCAAACCCTCCAGATGGTTCAAAACGCTGTGGCTCCCCCCTTTTTTAACCAGCCAGAATACACTCATGTCACAGCTCTTCTCACCTCCCTTCACTGGCTCGCATCGAGTTTAAATCCTTGATGCTTGCCTACAGGACTCTCAATGGATCTGCTCCATCTTACTTTACCACACCATTGGTAAGTTACACTCACTCCTCAGATCTGCGAATGAAATGGGGCTAAAAATCCTGTCTTCACAAAGTCTTATCAACCTTTATTTATATAGCACCTTACTACAACCAGGTTTGCCCAATTTGCTTTACAATAGTAAAAAAAGTAAAACAACAAACAATATAAAAAGAACAAGAGCAGATATTAAGAAAGTAGTACTAGAAATAATAAAAGAGTAACAGTAAACCACAATAAACCACAATAAAACTTTAAAATGTCACATCAACGTACTAAAAGCCACCCTGAATAGGTGCGTCTTAAGTTTGGATTTAAAAAGTGACAGGTCTGTGATTAAACTTAATTTCAAGGGAAGACTATTCCACAGCTTAGGGCCTGCCACTGCAAAGGAGCGATCCCCCCACCTTTTCACCTTGACCGGGATCACAATCAATTACTTAGATCACAATCGAGTCATTTCTCCTTTGTGGTCCCTGGCTGGTGAAACAACATTCCCTGCCACATTCGACTGGCTGGCAGTATCACCACCTTTAAAAAACATTTAATAACTCACCTGTTTCACCTACTTCAGGTGAGTCTACAACGCACAAACATACACACACAGAGGCCATTAACTTAATGAAACAAAAACAGAGGCACAGGCAAAAGAATGATCACTCCAAAAGGTGGGAAAAGCAACAGAAAAGCATGTGGCAAGGAACATAAGGAGAGCTCAATTAAGGCATTGAACAAGGACCAATGGACTCTGAACAGAGCCAGAGACAGCAACATGAGAGAAAGACAAACTGGAACATTCAGGAAGCGAGACAGGAGACGCAGGTTGCAGAGTAGATGAAGACACTGGACAGTACAGGAAAAAGGTGACTGGAAAAAGTTCAGGGAAATCTCCCATAGGAAAAAAGACCTAGATGAAAACCAAGGTGTAGACCAGACAAAATTAAGCTATTTGTGGGGGTGTCCTTGAGCTAGCATTGCTAGTTATATATATTGCTGCTATAAATTTAGTCTGGTGTCCTTGGACAAGACACCGATAACCCGTAGTAGTGCAGACACAGGTCTAGCAGCTGTATAAACAACAATTTTCTCACGGGATCAATAATATTTATGATTATTTTTATTATTTAGATTACAGAAGTGTGGCCTATGGTTTAGCTGGGAAAGCTAGATAAGATTCAGGCGCAAGCACTAGGACAGTGCAGCGGAGCAGTAAAATCAATGCTGATCCTAACAGAAGGGCTACTGTGGGAGAGCTGGGAACAGCCGAGAGGGCAAACAGAACGTTTTGGACGGGTGGAAAATAGGTATGCATCTCAGAAATGTACCTGGAGAACTGTGGAAAAGGGGCAGAAACACACTGCACATGAACTGGAAAATCTATGAGTTCATACAGTTGAACACTGGGCATGTTGATGGGGCTTCAAATGTTTTGTGGCAAAAACAAACAGAGTAGGTACGAGTCTACTGAGTAGACGCCCTGATAACTCCAAGATAGCTGTTGACCTCTATGGGTTTAATTAGCTAGGATATCTATCTGTGAAGGTTCTCAGTCATCCAGGTCATGGTTATCTCAAAAAAGGTTTATCCAATAGCAACAGCAACCTACTACGTCCAGTTGCTATTGGATAAACCTTTTTTGAGATAGCTAGGATATCAAACTTCAACAGTACGAACAGTACGAACAGTACGAACATTTACACATGTGAAGGAAGAGCTTAGGAGAACTGAGAGACACGATTTTAAATTAACACAATCCGCAAAATTCCCAGAGGGCCTTGGCAGAATGATGTTTTAGTATGTACTTTTTTAGAGCACTCAGCACTTCTAGCTAGACTTAGACTTAACTCAGATCCACACTCCGGAGCGGCAGGGGGCGGCAGAGGGTGCTCCTTTTCGCGCCCGCCCTTAAAAGGCCGGAAGAAGACGAAGACCTTCCTTTTCCAATCCGGCATGGCGGCGTTAGGATATGTTGAAGCGGTCATAGCACGCTTTTGGAGGAATTTAGGCGTTTTTAATACGTCGCTGGCCTTAATATTGGTGTCATTCGTTCTCCGGGCGTCAGTATGTGAAGGTGGGCTACTGTTTTAAATGAATTGTCACGACGTGCAACAAACAGGAGCGTGTTTCTGAGGGCACCTGAAGGCAATAATGAGCATGATGACATCACGTGCTAACTGAACTGTGGAACCTTATCACTGTTCGTTGACATTAACCCCCAGTAAAAAGAGAGAAAGTCATGACCAAAGGGAGGTAAATATTCGTATTAAGTTGGCTAATATTTCGTTGACTAGAGTCGGCTAGCTAGTGG
>JAUMTR010267180.1:0-16701 GCA_032270685.1 Microctenopoma stevenorrisi | reverse complement strand
CCTGTGTGTATATATATATATATATATATATATATATATATATATATATATATGTATATGTATGTATATATATATATACACACATACATACATACATACATATTCAATTCAATACAGTTTTATTTATATAGCGCCATTTTACAACAAAAGTTATCTCAAGGCACTTTACAGTATGTATACATACATACATACATACATACAGACACACACACACACCTTGTATTTATATATGTATGTACGTATGTAAATACATGTACCTATGTAAATGTATGTAAATATATGTAACTTAAAAAACCCACACTCAACCCTTCTCTACTGAACAGCTACCGCCCAGTCTCCAACCTTCCATTTCTCTCAAAAGTTCTTGAAAGAGCCGTTCTAGCTCAACTTTCTTCATTTCTCCAAGAGCATGATCTACTTCACCCTCTTCAGTCACGAGATTCTTCTTTCCACACTCTCAAACTTAGGAATTACTGTAAATGCAGTGAATTGGTTCTACTCCTATCTTCAAGATAGGTCCTTCCGGGTATCATGGTGAGGTGAGACATCCACACTCTCTAAGGTAACCACAGGGGTCCCACCTCGCTCTGTCCTTGGGCCTCTTCTCTTCTCATTATACACTCGTTCTCTCTGTAACATTACCCAATCCCATGGCTTTTCATACCACTCCTACGCTGATGACACACTCAGCTTTATCTGTCCTTCTCACCAGATGATACCACTGCATCAGCAAAAATCTCAGCTTGTCTCTCAGGCCCGCCTCATTTTTAACCAGCCGAAGTACAATCATGTCACACCTCTTCTAACCTCTCTTTACTGGCTCCAAGTAGCTGCTCGCATCAAGTTTAAATCCTTGATGCTTGCCTACAGGGCTCTCAATGAATCTGCTCCTTCTTACTTAAACACACTACTGGTAAGTTACACTCCTGCACGCTCTCTCAGATCTGCGAATGAAATTAGGCTAAAAATCCCGTCTTCAAGAGGTCTCAGATCACAATCAAGTCTTTTCTCCTTTGTGGTCCTGGCTGGTGTAACAACTTGCCCTGCCCCATTCGGCTAGCTGACAGTATCACCACCTTTAAAAAACTAATTTGTTCAAAAAGTACTTCTAGTGAGTCTACCACACACACACACACACACACACACACACACTCATTAAGTTGTCTAGCACTAAACAATTTCTAAGCATGTTCTTTGTCTTGACGAGTTAGGCCTTATCAGGGTTCTTTGTTGTAGTTTCTCCGCGTTTACAAGAATTTAAATGGTAGATGCTAGTGTCTTCTCCTTTTAAGTCGCTTTGGATAAAAGCGTCTGCCAAGTAAAGTAAAGTAGATCAAGCCCCTATGGTTTACATTTGCAGAAAATCTATTACAAACACATTTTTCAAAGCGCCTTTATACTGCATCTTATTAACAAACACAAGCACACGCACTCACACACAGATGGCAGAGTCACTTCTTAGGGTTCGATGGCCAAAGACACTTTGACATATGACAGAAGGGGAATCAAACCACAGATCTTTTGATTGACAGGCAACTGGTCTACCTGCTATTTTTGAATAAAGTTGTTTTTACCTTTTGACAAATCTGGTTATTATAAGGTGACATATTACCGTGCAGGGAAGTCAGTCATGAAGAGTTCTGGGACTAGCTCCTGGAGGGGGACTGGCTGATCAGGATGCTGAGGACAAATTATGTGGTCCTCCTCCACTGAAGCAAGCACACAGTTTTCCATGTTAAAGTAATGAACACCTGCTTCTCTGTCATCTCCTCGATGTCCTCCTCCTTCTCCACCCTGCTCAGACTGGCTGGTGAAAAGCTTGTCCTGCTCCTTTGGACCCAGTGAAGCACAGAGAGAACAGGGGGCGTACTGCTCTATGAGTAGACTTCCATCAATCTCAGTGGCTGTCAAAGCTACAAGAGCAAGGGACAGATATATGATGTAGATTTGGTGGTATGTTAGTGACCTGTTCAGGTTATAATAAAAATACATTACAACAAGTCAGGTGCATCTGTTTGTGAATGATGATAATAAATTAGAAGAGCAGAGATACTTAAGAGAAGAAGGGGATACTAGTATATAAGGTTCACTCACTCACACACTCACACACATACACATACACACACACACACACACAGAAAGCCATTTTGATGAATCAACCAATCAGAGAGCAGGTGTTAGCATAATGCTTCAGTTGTAAGTGAAGCAATCGACAATACAGGTCCTCTCTGGATTTCAGGATTTTAGGATGCTTGGGAAGAGAGGTGTCCACACCTGGACTATAAAAATACATACATACATATATACAAGACAAGTTTTCATTTGTTTTGGTGTATACTTTGTCAGTGAAAGATGAAAGTTGACAGAAAAAAGAGAAGAAAACATGCAGCAGAGGGCAAAATCCTAGAGTGGGACTGACCTTACCACTCTAGCAGCACTAACATTCTCAAAGTCCCCCCAACAAAAAAAAAGGAATTCTGCGAAACTGATGACAACGCAGTCCCATATTTAAAAAGCAGCTTTGTACTGTGTCCTGACACTGTCAATCATAGCCATCATAGCATCAAGAGATAGATTGCAACCTACTGAAATACAAATTGTGGACATTTGTAGTTTGTGCTGGAGAGCTCTGTTCTTGGTGATAACTTTATTTTAACTAAAGTGTATGGCTGTAAAGAACAATTGTGTTCAATTGTGATCTCTTAAATTTGTGTTTGTCATTTAAGTGATGCATTTGGATTCCTGCTTGCCTTGTATCAGTGAGTATGCATTTCCAAAATTATAACTCAATTTGCTAAGCATAAACACCTTTCCGCAAAATCACTTAAAATATTGGTAATGCTAATACTAGCAAATTAAATCTAACAAAGATTCGAAGCAGAAAATATGCAGGAAAGGTCAAATGTACGTTAACATCTGAGCACTGAGACCTAGGGTTAGGGTTAGAGCAGTGCACTGACCAGGAAACCACTGCTCGATCAGAGAGTTGACGTGGTCTGTGATGAAGGCCATGGCAGAGAAATCTCTGATCTCTGACTGGCAGCTGATTTTTATGCCTCCACTCTTCTTTTTCTTCCAGTTAACATCTGATGACTCCACACTGCAGAAACACAAATGTCAGCGCCTCATTTCATTGGGTCTGTCTATGCACACCAAAAGAGAAGCATCAACCCATACTTTGACTGAGATTAATGTTATTAGCATTGTATAGTAAAATTTAACATTGTGTTGGAAAATGTGAAATTTGTAACTTAATGATTAAATGCAATGAAATTGCATGAAATTTCAGAGATAATCTGAAAACACAAAGTTTTTATAGTTCTTTCCTAGGGTTTGCATAATGTATTACTGTACGTAAAGGATGAATGCCAGGGAGGTGTGGAGGGGCGTGAGGACCCTCACTGGATACAAGACCAGCAGCCAGGTGATTGAGGGGATGGTGAATCGGAGCAATGAATTAAATAATATCTTTAACAGATTCCACATTGAGCCTTAAAACCACCTGCACCTCAGTTCCCCAACAGGGACATCTGCCCCTCCTCATAACGACTCAGGCTCCAACCAGGGGACCTTCTCAGCAGATCAGGTGAGGAGAGAGCTGAACAGGCTTCCTCCCACAAACGCTGCAGGACGAGACGGAGTTAGCCCCAAGTTGCTGAAAGTCTGTGCGCCCCCAGCTCAGTGAGGTACTCCTCCACATCTTTAACCTCAGCCTGTTTGGTAAAAGTTCCTCTTGGATGAAAAAAAGAATGCTTGGTTCCCATCACTAAAAAACCTCGTCCTTCTGTCCTCAGTGACTACAGACCAGTAGCGCTAATGTAAATACGGCTTGATGACGCTATGACGTGACTTCTGTACAGTAAGTACAGAAGTAAATGTACTTCGTTACTTGACACCTCTGCGCAGATGTGAGTGGTCCTTCCTCCATCTTAAAGGTATACTACACCTTTCAGGACCTGCCATGAGACATGGACAGTCTCCCCTGTGATTGGTTATGACTGACCATGACTCACCAATCACATTGAAGCGTCAAAACAATGCCAGAATTTGTCTGTGTGTAACTTGAGTTCTGTGCTTATAGTTGTCCTGTTTTGTCTGTACACTTAGTGAGTTTTACACAGCCCCCATCGCGTTTACACACAAATCTTTTTTAAAAACTGAATTTTCGGACAAACAGTGGTTTACGCACAAAATCTGTTTTACAAGCCATATTTACGGACAGACAAACATCGTTTTACGCACAAATTTTTTTTACACACGCACAAAATCATTGTGGTGTTGATTTGATCCCACCACAATGATAAATCAGTGACAGCTACATTATCTACTGGGGGTGTAGTGAGGTTTGTCTCTGTAATTTTTAATCTTTAATCTTTGGCCTCTGTAGTTTTCTCCAGACTAGGTCTGTTCACTTGTGATTTGAAATTAATATGCAAAGCTTTACCGCAGTGATAATTGTTATGCCCCATCCAATTGGTTATGTTATCAATGCACATTCCCATCGGCTTGAAGATGCATATAAGAAGTCTAATTGCCTTGACTTAACTTCCAGGCAACTCTACCTAGGTGTCAGTGAGTTTCCACTGATTAGAGATTCATAGTGACTGTACTTTTATTGGACATATTTAAAAAGTCTGTCTGCTTGGAGACAGGCTCTCTGCAGCTTTAAAGCGGTCGCACATTCGGTGGGCCACAGAGGAATTTTCCCCTGAGCTGTCATCACTGGGTGATGCCTCTGTTGCGAACAGCGTATGGATTGACGGGAGGTTGCATTGAATCTGTCTTGAAGTAAACAATGTAAATGTTACAATAGATTTGGGACTATTACAAGGGGGGAATATGTTGGGGATTTTCATTTCAATATGAGAGAACAGCATAGAGAGACAACAGCATACTAGATCAGGTCTACTGCAATATCAAGGGAGCATACAAGGCCACAGCAGCACCACATCTAGGTAATGTCAGACCATATTTCTGTGAAGCTGATTCCAACCTACAAACCTCTAATGTGGAGATCAAGACCAACCATCAGGACAGTACAGGTATGGACTGAGTCAGCCTCTTCAGCATTACAAGATGCTGGCCAGCTGGCCAAACATAGGTACCACAACGCGAGGAGCACTTTGACAACAAGTCTCCAGCTATCTCCCACCCAGTCCTCCAACACCATCATCAAGTTTGCTGATGATACCACCGCAGAAGGGCTCATCTTGGATAACTACGAGACCCACTACAGAGAGGAGGTCCAGCACCTGACCTGATGGTGTTCAGACAACAACCTTGTTCTGAACACCAGGAAAACCAGGGAGGTTATAATAGACTATAAGAGGTCCAAGAAGAGGAAGCACACTCCTCTCCTCATACAGGGGGAGGTGGTTCAGAACATCAAATTCCTAGGCATCAACATCACCCCCAACCTGACCTGGTCTCTGAACACCTCCCAAACGGGCCAGACTCTCCTCCCAGCTGCTGACCAACTTCTATAGGGCAACATGAGAGAGCATCCTCTTTCTCAGTATGACAGTGTGGTACGGGAACTGCACTGCACAAGACGGAAAGGACCTGTCTCTGGTGGTGAGAACAGCACAGGTGATTGTGGGCAGTCCTCTGCCTGATCTCGATCTCGATATATGCTGACCGACTCCAGAGGAGGGGGGCCAGGAGTATTGCCATTGACCCCACCCACCCGGGAAATGGACCGTTTGTACCGCTCCCCTCTGGGAAATTGTACAGGAACATTAAGACTCATACGGCCAGACTGAGGAACAGCTTCTTCCCAAGGGCCGTCAAATGCATATGTTGGGGATTTTCATTTCAATGTGGTCATTTATATGTCAGTACATCAACATTACTTCACCACATCTACATTACTTCATTACGTCAACCCTTCATTACGTTTTTGCCACGTTCTGTCTCTCACTATGATGAAAATTATAGACCTCTCTCATCTTTTTAAGTAGGACAATTTGCACATTATGTTTTTGCCCCACCATACAGCATAAATGCTGCAGTTTGCTGTGTGTCGTTCTCACCTGCTTGTAGACTCTGTCATATGTTGAGTAATCATTATCCTGCCTTGTTCGTGCTTGTGCGTGTCAATTAGCATCTCACTTTTCACTTTATCTGTTATCATCTGTAACCAGCCACTAGAAACCACAGTCAAATTCTTTGTATGTACAAACCTGGCTACACAGAGGAGGTGTCACCTTTATACTGGGTTTCACATGCTTATTGTTTCCACATGTTTCCACATTTCCACATGGAATTTAACTGAAACTCCACAACACTCAATTTGTTTACAGTCACTACCATATCATTGTTGCTTAAGCTCTGACCTGAGGTAACCTCCATCAAATGTGACCAGCAGCCCCTCCTTCCAGTAAATGGTTTGACTGCGTCGAACTCTAAAGGTGCTGCAGCGGTTCCTTGCTTGGCTTCCAGCAAAGCTGTAGATCACAGAATTCCTGCGGTGCTGGCTCCTGATGGTTTTTTTGGGTTCAAATAACTGCACAAAAACATTTCAGCCCTTGAATGTAAAATGCAGTAAACATGTCAGTTTAAGGGGTGAATGGTAAGAATCTGAGGCATGGTGAGTTGGTTTGGTACCTGCAGGTCCATCTCTGTGAGGCTAATTAGCATCCTAGCAATGAAACGCTCCCAAAATCCAGCAGGGACAAAACTCATCTTGAAAATCCGTAACAGGGTGTTGCTGTTGTACTGGCAAAAGCCATGGATGTCCATGGCTGGCTTTGGAGGTAGGAGGTGGGGCAGCAGATAGCTATACAAATAGGAAAGAAGAAATGAAGAACATGAGAAAAAACAAAAAAAAAACTTTGGGTATGCTTGCTGCTGTTGCTGCCACTGGCCACCATTGTATATATTTTAGGTAGAAATTTTTTTGTTGATACTTGATCACAAGGAAAGACTAAATAAATGAGTAAAAACACAGTTGAACTTCATAATACATTCATAACGCAGTTAAGATGAGAAGTAGAAATGGCTACGTTAAAAAAGAAATCCTAGGATGGGGCCTGCTATTCTTGTCTATGTTTGAAGGTAGCACACAAAATAATTTTTTTTTTTTACCTGTTGTTGGCCACAGGCAGAGCGATTTCAAACTTAGCTAGAAACTGGAAATATTGTTCCTCTGTCTGTTGGGTGAACCCTGTCCCTACCAACAGCATCTGCAAAACAGACATTATAATTAATATTAATATAGAATATATCGGCTATTGTTAATACACAAAAAAACTAAAAACATTTTCTTCTAGAATTTAAGCTGCTTGTCTGGAATGTTTCTCACTTGCTATTCCCTGAGACTCACCCTAAGATCTTCAGTTCGGATCACTCCATTTCTTGCTACAGAGCGAGAAGACTTGAGGTGCATTATCCTCTCCAGACATTCTGACAGCCAAACAGGACACAGGAAATAAAGGGTACAAAGGCCATGGCTGGTGTCAGGAAAGTGCAGCAGGGTACCCGTCTCTATCAAGAAGCTGATCGCTGAATGTAAAGGGGAAAAAGTACAAAAAAAAGAGTTACCCGCAAGTGTTTCTTCACTAATGTTGAATATTGCTGACCTGGGAAGATAATTTGCTATATAAGCAGGCCTGCTTGGCTCCTTTTATAGACTACCTGTCTAAATCTGTCACTTCCAGTAACTTTGCAAGTGAAGTATTTGTATTTCTATTCAAAAGTGCATACACAGCCCAAAATCTTTAAATGTACGTATAGGAGCTTTTTTTTGTACCTTTGGATTTTTAGTAGGGATGTTCCAAAACGGTTTTATGCTCCTAATTCAGTCTGTGTTTTAATATTTGCTGATTCATATTAATATATTTGCTGGTAAATGTCATTAAATATGTGTATGACACAGCTGGATATTACTCAATGTGACACCGTGTTTTTGTTTTTGTATTTTTGTGAGTGTTATGATTGTATGTGCAATTGTATAATAATGTAAAAAAGTAGAATACCTTCCCTCAAGTATTCTTTGGCTGAGTACTGACAATGACTACATAGCCACTCATAAAATGAATGTTTGTTAGTGACAGCTTAAGGGACTTGCTACCATTTTTGTAAATGTAATTGAATGTTTTGTACAATAAACGGCTTTTTGTTAATTCTAGGTTTCCATGTCATTTACTAACACCATAAAACAAGACCATAAACCACACCAAAGGGAGCTGGGTATAGTCACCAAGTTTAAGTTAACTACCTGCTTAATAAATTACAAGTACTTGTCTGTTTCTACATGTGGTAAAAAAAAATGATGTCATATGACAGTTTAGATTATTTGACGGTTATGAGTCATGCAACTATACCTACTTGCTGATTGAATGATAAGTAAAGTCATGTAATCACTTTCTCACTCAGTAACTGATTATATTTTTTCTTCTCAGACTTCATACATGGGAGGTGGCCACAGTGTGCAGCCCCTGTCACAGCTAACACTGTATTTTCTTTGGTGGCTCATCACAGTACACAGATTTTTCACAAGGAGCTCATTCTTGCTGGTTAAAACCACAGTACCAGTCTGTAGGTCCTCATAGTCTGTGATGTCACTTTCTGGGCTTTGTTTCATGATGTGGTCTAGCTGAATATCAGTTAGGTATTGCACCTCTCCTTCAGTTTCTCGCCTCTGCTTCTCTGCAATTACTGCTTCCTGAAGTATCAGGTAGCTCCTGGGGATCTGTTGAAGAAGTCAGTGGTGTGGTATTAGAATGGCAAAGATAATAGTTTTGAGTGATAAAGGATTTAGTTATAACTGTTGAGTTATACATTGAAATTATATATGTTAAATTGATGTTAAAACATGCAAAGATGGAGAGAGAGACAGTTTAAGTCACATTTTTACCACTCACCAGTCTGCCTAATAATTTACTGCCAAACGCTGAGCTGCTGCTGCTGTCTTTCATGGAGAGAGACACCTGGTAGACCAGCTTCCTTAACCCATCCAAACCCTCCAGGGTCTTACATGATACTTCACTACCAAGTACCAAGACACACAAGCAAATAAAAACAGTTCATCCTTTGCTTTTCAGTACAAATAAACAATACAATTCTAAATGTGTGCTTACTGCAGGTGTTTCCAAGTGATGTCAGGGTAGCCCTTAGCTCGAGCCCCTGATGGGGATCGGCACAGAGCCAGAATATACGCTCTCAGCGTGGCCAGTCTCTCAGTGCGAAACTTGGTGTCAATAAGATCCAAATGTGTTCCCACGACAATCACTGCAGAGTTAGGTGCTCGTGCCTACAGGCCACAACACACAAAATTTAGTTGACTGTGCACTGGTATTTGTTGCGTAATTAAATGTATTCTAATCCATTACATTCGTCCTCACGATTACTGTCAGTAACACATCCTTGATTATATTTACTATCATTAACTGTATTTTGTAATTTCTATTATGGCCTCTACTTATAAACACAACAAATGTTTCCCTGTCAATGCCGATTAATTTAGAATGATTTTCAACGGTCTCCACCTTGTGAGGATCAAAGGTTTTATATTTACAATAAGAGCCCTTTACTTTACAGTAAGCGTTTAGTGAAAGATTTATTTTTGAAAAAGGCATCTGTAATATTCCACATCTCTTTCTCTAAATCAGACCATTTCTCTATCCAACAGGAAACACAAGACTCTGTTTGTTTAGAACATTCTAACCCACTCATAGTAAAGTACAACTAGAACATGATTCTAAATGGGAAAAAGTTTTACCTCAATGTTGAGCAGCCACGTCTGCAATTTTGCCACAGCCTCCTCCCCTAAAGCCAGGTTCCAGATCACCACATACAGGGCCTTATCAGTGAAAAAACACTGGTTCACTGTGGACATGCTGGCTTGACCCCCAATCTCCCATATGTTGAGTGCCACTGACTCCTTCTGTGTGTATGAGACACATCAATTCTAAATAAACTAGAAACAAAAACAAACTAAAGTGACAATGTTAAAGAACCAATTTCAAATCAGAAAAACAGACCTTAACAACTCTTTGATGGAAATAGGAAAAAATTAAAAAAAAGAGAAAAAGACAGTGTTCCACTTTGTCCCATTTTATTTAGCATTATTTATATAGCGCCAATTCACATAATTCATGTCAAGGGACAGTGTAAGGTTTAAGAGAAGGGGAGAGGGGAGAGAAAATAAGTTAAGTTAATAATATGCTATGATAGACAGAGAGGGAAAAGGAGGAGAAGAGCTCAGTGTATCAGGAAGGTCCCCCAGCAGACTAAACCTACAGCAGCTTAACTAAGAGATAGTTCAAAGTCACCGGAGTCATCTATAAGCTTTATCAAAAAGGAAAGTTTTCAGTCTAATCTTAAAGGTAGAGAGGGTGTCTGCCTCCCGAACTCTAACTGGGAGCTGGTTCCACAGAAGACGTGCTTGATAGCTAAAGGCTCTGCCTCACATTCTACATTTAGACACTCTAGGAACCACAAGTAGAGCAGCACTTTAAGAGCAAAGTGCTCTATAATATAAAAATAAGGTTCTATCAGGTCTTTGATATATGTTGGGGCCTGATCATTTAGTGTTTTCTACGTGAGAAGCAGGATTTTAAACTCTATTCTAGATTTAACAGGGAGCCAATGGAAAGAAGCTAATATAGAATAAATATCTCTCTTCTGGAGAGGGCATTCAGGATTAACTGGAGGCAGTTCTTATCTTTGTTTCAAGTCTAAAATTATCTATATAAACCTATATGACTGCAGAAATAGCGCTGAAGGCAAAAGTTTAGACTTCAAAGATGAGAACAGTGTTTTGTCTTACCAATATTTGAATATTACCGTAAGGTTGTCTAACTGCATCTTGCACATTTAATGAATGGACCTAACACAAATTTAAACCGACGTGAGGTGGTGGAATCAGCAAGAGAAAAGAGACAGTCTCCACATACACAGGGGCGTTTCATAAGTTCAGTGTGCTTCTGTGTGTGTGCGCACCTTCACTAACTAAAACCATACAAACTGACTTTTATGCACTCAGAACCTCTGGGGTATTTACAGCACAAGGTACCACAATAATAACAATCATCCATAAAAGTGTCAAAACAACTCTGCGGACTATGTTAGACTGGTATCGTCCATGTCCAGGAGAACTAAACCTGTCAGTTTAAAAAAGGAAATTGGCTCTTCCTGGCTTCTTCAGGTCTTGCCTTGAACAAGACACTGAAACTCAATTTGCCCCCAGTGGGTTAGGTCAGAGAATAGGTAAAGGAGAAGCAGTGTAATAATGCTTTGATTACTAGTAAGGTAGGAATGTGCTATTTAAGTGCAAAAAATGTTAATTATTTTATTGGTATTAATAATAAGTTCACATTATTTGTATTATTAATAACAATACATATTTGGGGGAGGGGGCTTTTGCGCAATACAAATAAAACTGCATAATGTGGAAAAGATCTCTTATATGCTTATTACATTATAGGGTTTGGCTGTCAACTGCATGTGTTGTTTGTGTTTTTCTCACGCTGTTTTTCCCTCCACTGGTCTTGTCCAGCTCCCAAGTGGAGGTAGAGATACTGCAATCTGCTGGAGTGAAGGGGGATGCCCTGCCAGTCTGTAGAGCCTCCAGAAGGGCCGTTTTCCCCTGCCTTGGAGGACCAATCACAAGCATCTTCAGCAGTTTACAAGGCTCTGCCTTTCTAAGATTTGCCTTGAGGAAAGCCAGGACAGATGCAGGACCTCACAAACCATAGAAAATAGAAAATATGGTTTTCAATGATATGTTTACAGTTTTGAAGTTTGAAGTTAAAGTAATAGTTGTCAATATTAAGACATTTTGCTGTATTCAGAAACCCCCATGGTAGTCATTTAGTGGATTGTAAGTGGTGGGAGAACCAAGTCCACAGTCCGAACCGTGCATAAAACATGACACATTAAACTCATTTTTATTTATGTAGGATGTTGAACTCGGCTTTCTTAGTTAGATATCAAACAATTAGGAAGGAAGTTTATCTAGCATGCAAACACTTTAAAATGTCTTTTTGGCAAAGTATTAAGGAATATGTGAGACACCATTTACATTGCAAGGCCAGGAGCTTCTAATTATCTGTATGAGCAGGGGATCACAGTAAGCAGAAACAATTTTATTCACTGGTGAAAGACAAATTTGAAAAAATGTCAAGGTTCTCAGTCACCCAGGTCATGGTTATCTAAAAAGGTTTTTTTTAATCATAATAGCAACTGGACTTATTTGACTACGTTTCACCCTTCATTTCAGAGGGCTTTCTCAAGTCAGACTGACTGGTGTGAATAGCAGGTTTATAAACCCTCTCACACCTCGTTTGAACCAATCAGCTTTCCGGTCCAAAATTCTGACTTCATTGTCCTCAAATGAGTGGCAATAACATGTTTAATTATATTAGTGAAGATTTTGAAAACTCCTATTTGGACAATACCTTCTTTTCTCACATCCTCTGGGACATTAGTAATATTGAGGTCTTCAATGTCCAGCTGCCACAGGTTGGAGAGCTGACCAAGCTCTACTGGAAGTTCCCGGATTCCAGGATTACTTTACCCAGAGAAGAACACAAGTTAATTACTCACATTAAAATCAAGACATTTCAATTTACCAATCACCCTAATCATGTTAAAGTACTACTAATTTCAATACACCCTAGTCACTTACAGAAACAGTTAAATATGTTGCCAAAATAGTTTTTGGCAGCAACAGAAAAATGCAGATCCAAGACAAAGAATTCAGTCATTCATATCGTTGAGATAACGGCATTGTACGTGGGTGATAGATTGTGCCTAAGGCTGCCACCCCTGTTTAATAGGGGTCATTCAATCTTGCAGTAAACTGCTTCTTTCACACCTCGTTTACACCAATGAGCTTCCCGGTCTAGGATTCTGACTTCATTGTCCTCAAATAAGTGGCCTTTGTCTTTAGGTAGGTGAACTGAGTTCTGTCCTGATGAGGCGGCTCTTCTGTGTTGAGCCATGCATTTGTGGAGTGGCCATTTCAAATATAATTTCATGCCATGGTTCACCTGTGTCCCCTATTGTAGCCAATCTCTACATAGAATGTAGCCTTAATAATGCCTCGACGTATTATCTTTTGGAAGACACATATTTCAGAATAAATTGCTGGTTAAATAAAAGTAACCTTTTTAAGTCAAAATATGCCAGGGGTATGATTAATTATGGGCTTGACTGTATATTACCTCCTCGTCCTCCTAAATTACAAGAGAAAAATATGAAGTCAATGAACTACGCATGAAGCCATTCATAAAGCAGTACAAATCACAGACACAGAAGTCCTGCTCATGATATATATATGTTGACTACATTGTTCTGTTCTGTGCACACATCTATTACATATCTGCACACAATGGAAAAGTTTTCCCTCTTCTTTTGCTCTTCCCTAAAAATCTTTTTTGAGGAGTTAAATTTTCCCACTTTAGCATCTAAGGAGAAAAAATTTGTTGTAAAAATTGTAAAGTTTCCTGAGAAAAACTTTTAAGCAGAATTGTTTAACACTGTATGGTTACAGTTAGTGCACCACGCTACAGTATAATCAAACATTACACAGTATAATCAGAACGACAGAGAGAGAGGACAGTGTGATAACATGAGTTAAAGCTGAGCAGACAGAGAGAAGGACTTACTTGGATAGATAGAGCTCTGTGAGGTTGTGCAGGCCACACACTGACTGGGGAACACACTCCAGCTGGTTGTCATTCAATGAAAGCACTTCCATTGAATTCCGCAGAATCATGGGAAATTCTATAGGGCAAACTGCCAAAACAACAACGGAGAAACTCACAGCATGTTTGCACAAACACACAACTGTACAAGTACTTTAGAAACAGATTAGTAGAGTGTGTCTTTGGCTGTGGAATTGTCAGTGGGTGGTTAACAAAGCTGACTTTATTCCCGCCTTTGCAACAGAACACGACCCCCAGATACTTGCTCTGACTGAGACCTGGATCTGTCCCTATGGCAAAGCTACACCTGCAGCCCTTTCCAGTGACTTCTATTTCTCTCATAGCTCCTGGCCCACTGGAAGGGAAGGTGGCACAGGTTTGTTCAGCTCCAAGAAATGGAGATTCACTCCAGTTTCTGCCACTCACACTACTAGTTTTTAATTCCATGCAGTAACTATCACATACCCCGTAAAAATGTAAATAGTTGTTGTATATCGTGCTCCAGGACCGCTAGGGAACTTAGTGGAGGAACTTGACATAACTCTCTCCACTATTGTTGATAAGGAGCTACCTCTGGTGCTCCTGGGTGACATGACAACTAAACCTACTCATGCCACAAACAGACGATTTCCACAGCTTCATCTCGGCATCCAACCTCATACTTCTTAGTAATCCGGCATTGCACAGAGCTGGTAAGCAATTAGATCTCATTCTCACGTGCAACTGCTCCACAGCAGACATATTGGCTTGGGTGTCTGAGCGACACCTCTAATTGAATCTATCAAAGACTGAAATCTTGATCTTCCCAGGAAGCAACTTCCCTCAGAAAAACATCTCATTCCAAATCATGTCGCTAAAAATAACACCTACAAAGTCTGCCAAAAGCCTTGGAATTTGGAGAGACGACAAGCTGAGCCTGAATGACCATGTTGCCGTGACCTCCAGGTCCTATAGATTTACTCACATAGAGTTTAAATTCTTGATGCGTGCCTACAGGGCTCTCAATGGATCTGCGCCATTTGAATTGAACACACTACTGGTAAGTTACACTCCCGCATGCTTTCTCAGATCTGCGAATGAAATGAGGCTAAAAATCCCGCCTTCACGAGGTCTCAGATCAGAATAGAGTCTTTTCTCCTTTGTGGTCCCTGGCTTTTGGAACAACTTGTCCTGCCTCAATCGACTGGCTGACAGTTTGACCACCTTTCAAAAACATTTAAAATCTCACTTGTTCAAAAAGTACTTCAAGTAAAGTCGACCACACACACACAGTCATTACGTTGTCTAGCACTAAACAATTCCTATGCATGTTCTTTGGCCTGACGAGTTAGGCCTTATTAGGGTTCTTTGTTGTAGTATCTCAGTTTTTACGAGAACTGAAGGTAATTGCTGGTGTCTTCTCCTTGTAAGTCACTTTGGATAAAAGCGTCTGCCAAGTGAAGTGAAGTAAAGTAAAGTCTTTAAAACAAAAAGGGAATGTGTCGGTTATGGACATTTCCAAAGAAAAATAATTCACAGAATTGTATTGCAATAAGAAAGAAAAACATTTCTTTTCCTATTATTGCTTGATATACAGAATTTCCTCAGCTCAACATTTTGGTTTCCTTTGCTGTTTCTTGTGTTCAGAATGTGCCAAATGTTTCCAGTGGTGAAGGGTCTAGACAGGCCAATATCACCTGATCTGCTGATACGGACCACACATGAGTGGCCGCAATGAGATCTGGTCTGGTATCTACTGAAAAAAATATAAAATCATTGGCCTAATCCACAGTCACCTCAGTCACCTGGTTGCTGGTCTACTAGCCAGTTATGGTCCTCAGGACCCTCCACAGTTTCTTTCAGTTGGCCTCTTTGATTCTGACAGACAGTGTGCTCTTGAGCCTCTTCATTGCCTCTCTGTTACCAGACCTGAACACCTTCTTTTCTCATTGAGGATAGATTGAATATCCTTAGTGACCCAGGGCTTCACGTTTGACTAGTAGTGAACTCGTGTTGTGTCTACACAGAAATTAAGCTAATTTGTGAAGCAGTCCATCAATGTCAAAGGTGTGTATTGAGGAAGGATGTGAATGAGGTTGTGATCAGATATGCCCTGGGGAGGGAAGGCAGTACAGTATACACTAGGTAAATGTAAATAATCTCAAATTCAAATTTTATTTGTCACATACATCATTATACACTGTAAGACCGAACAGTAAAAGCTTGTCACATAAATTGTGTTTTGTCAACTCAAAAATTTTTAAAAGTTTTTTCACCTCTAATATTTTGAGTCATCTGTACTGTTTTTTAGCTTTAAGTTTACAGTAATCAACTCCTTTGAGTTATTTTCGTCATTGTACTCAAATATTTTAATAACATGTGTGTGACGTCACACACTTTCCATACGATCCTGCAGAGAAAGTCGGCCATGTTTGTTCTCTCGCATCGGATGAAAAACATGAAGAAATGTCTTCAGCCTGTGAACAACTTAGATATATTTCGAAGATAAAGCAGGAAAGCACATATCTTTCACTGGAAACTACTTTGCTGAGCTGCCAGGGAAGACATTTTGGATGAAACGTGTGGAGGTATGTCGCAGTCGTCCCAACCTGACAAGCTAACTTTCACCACCTTGCTAATACTGAACTGCTGAATCTCAAAATGTCAACATTTAGTTTCTTTTCTTTAATATGGTGCATGTTTAATCGTCATGCATGTTAGGGAAAGTTCTGTTAAAGGTAGAAATCAGCACGTTGAGCTTTTACAATAATTTGATGCTAAAATGCATTAATTCATATATCATATTAGTGTTTGCATCTTAGTAAGTCATGTACATTTTATACATTTGGCTTTGTAATTAGTTTAGTAAATAACCTGACAGACAAGCTTATCAGAAAAAGTGCTTAAAATCTGTCCCAATTCTGAACTCGACAGTGTAAAATCAGCCTTTTGTTCATACAGTAGTTTAATTTAATAATACGCATATTGTGTTGCTCAGAGGCGCCGCGTACGGACAGGCAAAGCAGGCAATTGCCTAGGGCCCCGAGGCCAAGGGGGGCCCCAGAGGACC
>JAUMTR010267020.1:0-16767 GCA_032270685.1 Microctenopoma stevenorrisi | reverse complement strand
TGATGTATGAAGCTACATTAACCTTTAGGATCCAGTGTAACACATGACAGATTTGATCTGCACTGCTTACATTTGTTCATAATAATGACATACAGTATAACGTGTAAGCACCTTTTTATGCACTGTGATAATAATACTTACCTAAATAGAAGATCTGATTGCCTCTCACGTACACACACAGTGATTGTTAAGGTTTTCGCTTCCTGTGACTTGACAGCAGCTGTTTTTGTTAGACACACAATGTCCGATTAACTAGGATCCCAAATAATAATCTGTTAAAAATGAAATGATTTTAAGCTTGATACTTTAAGTGTATTAAAATAAAAATATATCTCAAACACAGTTATTTTCTGAACATAAAATCACTGTTATTTTACCTGTTAGTTAAAGGTTCTCAGGTCACAGAGTGGCATCAGAAAAATCCAAGAACTTTAAAGCAGCTGTGTAGACAGTATGTTTGTATATTTTGAGTGGGAAACTTAATATATATGGTCAGTTCAATATATATATTGAGTTTGTACTCTATGTACAGCAGTAGTGATACATTACGTAAAACTAAAACACACACTGATGTCTTAAAGTCAGCCTTTTTTACCAGCAGGAAATGTATTTGCTCTTAAAGATTATTAATAAAATATGATTTATAGGGCTGCATGATTTTTTGATTACTGAGGTCCATATTGTGATATGCAAATCGATGCCATTAAGGGCATTTGCTTGCAAAAATACAGGAAATACATAGTTCATTCAAAATATAGAGGAATTCATTTTTCATGAATTTTCCGATCTGGATGTTAAATTAACATTGATTACGGTCCTATTACCTCAACGTAAAGTAAACTTCACTTTTTACTTTGCCGTAATCTTTTAAACAGCTGATTTTCAGATTAAAATATATCATAATTGAATATAATTATTATACATAACATATCACTAACTATGACAACAGAGGTAAATAACAGCCACGTGTGTATGTGTGAGACCTGAGAGCCCTGTTTGTTAGCTGCCAGTTCACCGCCACCCAACTCCACATGCATGTCAGCTTCAGGTCTGACAGCAGCACCAACATTAAGCAAGTGGACACAGGCTTCAAAGTAAAAGTACTCACGTTCTCTACTTAAGTTGAAGTACAGATACTTGTAAGAATATAAATACTCTGGTAAAAGTAAAAGTGCAGGTTTTAACCCTTCTCTTAAGTAAAGTTAAAAAGTACAAGTTTCAAAATGTACTTCAGTAGAAAAAGTAAAAAACAATTTTCACCTTTAAAAATACAAAATGCCTTTGAGTGTGAAGTGCCTTGTTGTGTGAATTGGCGCTATATAAACAAAGTTGAATTGAATTGAATTTTGATGATAAAAAAAGTTGTAGGCATAAAAAGTATGACTATGATATGTTCCCAGCATGCACTGTGTTGGTGTAGGAAGTGTCACGGCTCTGGCCTGCCTCACTCCATATATAGTCATTTCCTGCTTCTCCTCCTGGCTCCTCCCTCTGCCAGATTTATCACGTGGTTGCTCACAAGCTCCTGCTCTCTGCGCTTTGGAGCAGTAGCTCCAGCCCCTCGCGCCTGCCACGTCCCTCCATTTCCCTCCACTTCCCTCTTTTCCCTCTTTTCCCTCCATTTCCAGCATTAACCCTGATTGAATCTTTGTGCTTTCGACTCCTGCCTTATCGCGACCATGACTCTTGGACCTCGGCTTTGTAAATTCTGCCCTTTTGATTATTCTGGATTGGATTCGGACGTCATTTGGATTTTCGGATTGGTATTGGTTTCTGGACTGGGTTTCCGGATTCTCGTTGTTGCTGTGCTTTTGTGCTCTCTCTCCCCGCGCTTCTGTCTCTGACCCCGGCTCGGAACCAGCTCCGGACCTCGGACCCTCTGGCCGTGTAACGCCGCCTGTTCTCGTGCCTCCTCAGCGGCTCAGCAGTAGGGCCGAGCTCCGATTGTAGCCATAGCCACAAATTGCTGTTGCAGCTCGCCCATAGCTACCAGAGCACCCTTGTTGCTGTCACAGCGCCCACCGCCCGGAGCACGAGCAGACTACAAACGGATTCCTTTACGGTAAATAATTTGCGACAGGTCAGTGCTAAACAGGTAAGTATTGTTTGGGCATTTTAAGAGTATATGTGCTAAAAACAGTTTCCCCTTTTGATTTGTAATTAATGGCTTTGGTGTCTTTGAAGTCGTGCTCCGTTTTATTTGTCTCTACGTTTCGCTGAGAGATACGCTTATAGCCATGGTTGCTACACTCCCAGGCATGGCTATGAATGCAGCAGCCATGGCTGCTACGCAGCATAGACAAGAATTGATTACTAACTGGGTGCTGGTGATTGGGTGCTGTTGCAAAACTCCTTTCATAGCCATGGCTATAAGCGTAGCAGCCATGGCTATAAGCGTAGCAGCCATGGCTATAAGCGTATCTCTCAGCGAAACGTGGAGACTAATTAAACGGAGCACGACTCTAAAGACACCAAAGCCATTAATTACAAATCAAAAGGGGAAACTGTTTTTAGCACATATACTCTTAAAATGCCAAAACAATACTTACCAGTTAAGCACTGCGAATTAGCGTAAAGGAATCAGTCTGTAGTCTGCTCGTGCTCCGGGCGGTGGGTGCTGTCACAGCTACGAGGGCGGTCTGGTAGCTACAGGCGAGCTGCAACAGCCATTTGTGGCTATGGGCGCGCCCCCGTGGCTATGGGCGCGCCCTCGTGGCTATGGGCGCACCCTCGTGGCTATGGCTACGATTGGAGCTCGGCCTCCCTCCGGCTCAGTGCCTCTGTATGACGGACAATATGTGCTACAGGTGGTCAGCTTTCATCGTCATTGTAATGCTGGGATCGGAGATCGCGCGGGAGATTTTTTCCCGTTTTGTTGCAACTTTTCCTTCGCATTGTTTTCATGATGGAAATAACGAGACGCTTTCTCAAACGTGAGGAGTAGAAAGTACACACATTTCTCTAGAAATGTAGGGAGTAAAAGTAAATAGTCGTCAAAAAATCTACTTAAGTACAGTAGAAGTACATTTACTAAGTTAACAGGTTACAGTTTTTAAGACAACTGAGTGAATGGGAGGTTTTCAATTTATTCCACCTAGTCGTCCTTTAAATCGCAGCATTTTGCCTTCATGTAATCGCACAGACTGGCATCACGATTGCAGCCCTCATCATTTGAACAGTTTGGTTACAGAGAAATGCTATTTGGAGAAAGTTCTACTCACTTTTCTGACTCACGCTGAAAGTTGTGATCTACCGAGTTCCTGGGGCAGCAGCTCAGAAATGTCCTGGACAGAGAGGGGGTTGTTAGATTTGTGTGATAAAGTATGAAGTGATAAAGTCACTATAATATCACTGAACAGTTAATACAATGAAAACCAGTCTAGGTGTCTTACCTTAACCGCTGTTGTCCTGCTCTGAAAATCTGGCGGTTTGTCTGAACAGAAGAAGGGAAAAAAGGGAAGAGTGGTCGGTCGGATGAAGAGTGGTCCGTCGGATGATGAAGAGTGGTCGGTCGGATGATGAAGAGTGGTCGGTCGGATGCAGAGTGGTCGGTCGGATGCAGAGTGGTCGGTCGGATGGGATCATCTCACCCTCACACTAATGAATAGCTTAGTGACCATTGAGAGTGGTGAATGGATGGTGGTTTGTCTCTGTGTCCCTGGAATGGAGACCTGTCCAGGTGTAGCTCTACCTCAAACCTGGTGACTGGTGCTGGAGATAGACGTTAGCTCTCTGAGACCCTAGTGATTGTGGATGGATCATATATAGATAGATTTCTTTCCACATATGTAACTTTTATTACACAAAACCTAAACAGAAACTCCAATATGCAATATGAAGAAGTAATTACATAGTGTTCTGCTGTTTTAGAACTATTTGAAAATGTTGCGTTTATTACAACTACTTTAAAGTAGAATCATTAATGTGTCTCTGTTTGTTTACTTTTGTCTCTGATCAGGTCATTCAGAAGGTTCCTTGTGCCAACGATCACATCTGCAACCCTCCATAATCCAGATAATGGAAACTGTAAGTAAATATTCATCACACTATCTTTGTTTTAACCTTTAAAGATTGACATCATACCATCATTCATTCTCATTATATTTGCCTTTAGCTCAGTCAGCATCCACATACACCTGTACTACCTGTTTTATTGTCTTATTGTTTTCCAGGCTTTATTACTCTACTTTCTAATATTTTCTATTATGTCTGTTTGAATTTCCTACGTTGAAATTTGCTCATAATAAAGATTTCATGAAGTACAATTATTTGTTTCTTGCTGTTATTTATTGGTCTTTACAACTATAATTATAACTCTAACATCCAGCGCCAGCTCCTTGTCAGTCGCTTTGGATAAAAGCGTCTGCCAAGCAAAGCAAAGTAAAGCAACTGACAGTGTGGTGCAGGAATATCAACTTGCTCCTCAATACAGCCAAGACCAAGGAACTCATTGTGGACTTCAGGAAGAAGGCAGTGAACATCCAGACACTTTTAATTAATGGGGACTGTGTGGAAAGAGTCTCAGACTTGCGCTTCCTGGGAGTCACCATCAGCGAGGACCTGACCTGGGGAGCACACACTGCAGAGGCAGTGAAAAAGGCCCAAAAATGGCAGAGAGCATAATGGTTTACTGTCTCTGTGCATGGTTCTCCAGCTGCACAGTGGCACAGAGAAAAGAGCTTCACAAGGTCATCAAGTTCGCTCAGAGGGTAGTCCACTGTCCTCTCCCCCCACTTGAAGAACTTTACAGCTGTCTCAGGAATGCAAAGATGCAAAGCAAACAGTGCAGACGCCCAGGACCTGCACCGTTTGAACTCCTGCCCTCGGCAGATGTTTTAGATCCATTAAGACAAAAACAAACAGACTATGAAACAGTTTTTATCCTTCAGCCGTCACCATGCTGAACACTGCCAAGTGGTCAATCTGAGCTGAGCCAGGGCACCATTCATGTTTACAGGGAAACTAGGTCTTATGTTTACATTACAGCTTATGGCTTCATGCTAGCACCAGCTAAGCTAAGGGACAAGTGCAATATGTTGTATGAATGAATGATAATATAACGTTCAAGTTTCTGTATTGACGTATTGAATTGCACCTTAATTTCATTTTACAATGTCTCATTGCTACAATGACAATACATATTCCAATTCTGATTCCATAGGCTACGTACAATGAAACCCAGTTTAAGGAGACCTTAAAATGTTTTGCCTGGGGCCCTAAGAGACCCTTGCAGCACCACTGACAGTGAGGACAGGAGTTTTATAACGTGTGTTTCTGCTTCCTAGCTACATGTTGCAGATGTGTTAAAAAAACTCTAGACTGGTGTTAATCTTTTCCAGAGAAGCAGGATCTTATGGACACTTCTGACATCTCCAGTGGAGATATTTGTATTTTTTTGTACAATTTTCTCTGTACAGGCAGTGGGTATATTCTCTCCACCTCATCTCTAACTTAAGATATGTCTCCTAATGCCTGTTACCGGCTAGGAAGAAAGGTTCTCAGAAACGTGAAAGAATCTATACAAATTCTGCAAATGTTATCATTGAAACATTGGTTCTTCAGATTAGTTTCAATGTTACAAAATTAAATTTGAACATTTTCTAGCTGAAACATTTATTAAGCATTCTTAGTACATTGTGAATGCAATGTTTGTTGAGGAACATTGCATGAATATTTAGCAAAACTAAAAAATTCTGACCTCGTTTAGCATTTGGACCAGTGTTTCTCAAACTATGGCACGCAGGCTTCCTCTAGTGGTGCACAGGAACATCTGTGAATTTCCTGACAAAAACTAAATAAAAGACATAATACTTTACTTTCAGGTGAATTGTCTCCACTCACTGGACAATGTCAAACCTTTATACACTTTACATCTCTATAAACATTAACAGCATTAGTCACAACACGATTTAACAATCTCTCAGGCAGGTTTTGCACATAGTCACAGAGAAGCCCTGGTACTCCCAGAGTCCTCTGTTCTTTTCTCAGTGTTGGGTGTGATTGATAATGATCTCTTTCAGCTAAGAATTGTATTATAAACTAACAAATGTTCTTTTTAATTTAAAAAAATTCACCAGCTCAGTGTTTTCTGCTCTGTTCTCACTCGATCACACCCCGCCTCCGATCACTCATGTTAATTATCTGTTGTCGTCACCCCAGCATGTCATTACGTATGCTCGTTCCTGCTCCCTGTTGTTTCCTGTTTGGCCCAATAGCATCACCCGTGCTGCAACCTGTGTGTTTCCTGTTTCCACTCCCTCACGTTGTCTCTGTCTGTGTTATATCGTGTGTTTCTGCCTACTAGCTACATATTGTACATGTTGCAGATGTGTTGACTGGTGTTAATCTTTTCCAGATGTCTGAGTCATCACTTATTGGCAGCTCACATTTCAAAGTAAAAGAATGTCTTGGTACTGCTCTCATGATTGGCTGCTTCTTTGTCGATGCAACAAATAAGCCAATCCGAGATGTCCAGCACGTTGCAAGCTGGTGACAAAACTTTTGTTGGAGTTTGTTGAAGTCAGTCAGTCAGTCAGTCACTCAGTCAGTCACTCAGCGACTTTCAAGATTAATCCAAATTTAAAGTTAGCGTGTGAGTTACTTATCATTAGTTCTTCTGTATCACTGCCATTGGAACCTACTCCTACATACCTTTTTTTTTTTTTACTCAAAATGTACTAATTCTATTGTCTGCTTGTCAACTCGTCGACCTGAGGCTTTTGATGCAACGCAACACAGTAATCTTCAAGTCAAAGGTAATGTAACAATGAATTCATGTTATGGAAGAACCATCTATCTGTCTGTCAGTCTGTCTGTCAGTCTGTCTATCTATCGTAAGTAAGTCTTTTAACAGTATGTTACATACTGTTGGTGCTGTAGTGATCATACAGATTTATTTCAAACAGAACACAAAAAATAGAATTTTATACACCTTACCCTTTCCAGGATGGGTGGCCATTTTATATGGTTTCAGTTGTACTTGAGCTGCCGTGTCCTTAAATGGCTGCTCCTGTCGAACAACAGGAAGACCAACTGTAGAACTAGAAAATAGTTCTACGTTTTGAGATCAGTCAGTGTAAATCAACAGCGTTGTCATTAATCCACCCTGGCAGATAGATGGATAGATAAACCACTTTTAAATACATTGATACTCAACGGAACAATGAAATGTTTCCAGTAAAAATATCAGATTTTCTGTTGGTTAATTAATCCTTATTTACATTTCAACACCCAGATGTGTGAGTTTAGCGATGTCCATGTATTTCAATGTTGGGTCTAGACCTCGGATCTCCAACATGTCAGGCCTCCACAGTACAGCCCCCTACTTTAATAGATGTTGCATGTCACTTGTTCATTCACACAAATATGTTTCAGTACAGTGTAAAAATACATTGAGCTAAAGGGTAATTGGGTTAGCTAATACATTCTGTAGAAAAACAAAATTGGGAATGCAGTTATGTCCAATACAGACCTAATTTTTAGGAGACAAGGTTGGTTATTGTCTCATTATTCTGGAATTTATCAAGTAGAATTAGTTTTATTATATTATGACCATATACTGTAAGTTGTTACACATGCTTTGTTGTAGAAACTCAGGTTTGTCTTCTATCTATATCTATAGATTGTTTCTTCTTTGGGAAACATGGTATATAACTTTTGTTTTCTGTACTGCAGAGTATGATGAGTTCAGCTCTTAGCATCATAACATCTGGTTTTTCCACTTTCCACCATGGAGTGAAGACATGCACCATTGAGAAGAAGAATATGAAGCAGGATAGTAGAGAATATTTCCATTCTTTCCTTAATAGAAGCAAACAATTCATTTCAGATCAGGAAATAGACAAATCAGTTTGTAAACTGTTTGATACTAATAATACTTTTCTAGGAACGGGCTTTTTATTTTTTTCTAAATTTATCATAACTAATAAGCATTTATTTTCAAATTACTCTCCGGGAGCCTATATAGAAGGCAATGCTAAATTTAGCAGTGACTCCCAGATCAACAGCCCTACCTACACATTTTTTGTTAGACTATTGAGCAAAGAGCATGACTTTGCCTTGCTCGAGCTTAGTGTAGCTCACCTATCCAACTTAAAAACTTTTAATTTACCACCAATGCTGCTTAAATATATGTCTTCTGTGCCCTTAAATGGGGGTTACTGTAAAATCAATGGTTTTCCCAGTGAAGACAAAAAAATTGAATCTACAGAAATTATTAAGAAAAAAGAACGAAAGAAGGCTGTACTTGATTACTTGCTTATGTGCGAAGACGGGGATAAAACCATTGAATCTCTTACTAAGCAAGGCATTAACAATATAATACTAGGAAATTTGGCAGAAAGCGTTGTTACCTACAAAACTATAATGGGTCATGGCTCATCTGGCTCCCCAGTATATAATGACCAGGGAGTATTTGGGATCCATTCTGGAGGATATATAAATGACATTGATGAATTCTCTGGCAATAACATTGTGTTAGGCTACGCTTATCCTCTCGATTTTATATTTAGAGAACTTCTGATTAAACTCAAGCAAAACAGAAATGTGGAACTCTTAAATAACATTAAGGAGGCGGCGAAAGGTAATAGATACTTAGAAGAGATACTCAGAGGAGTTACTGGCGATTCTGATGAGCAAATGGAGATGGATTTAGATCAAGAAGATGACCAGACAACCAACAAACAGAACTACCACTTCCTCCTCCATAATTCCAAATACTTAGAAGATGACCAAATGGAGGTTGATTATGGATCAGACATTGTTTGTTAAATATATATATTTTAAAAAGTATATATTTCTATTTATGAATATATACACCATGTTTATATGTCAAGACTCAAGAAGTATTTATTGTCATTCTGCTTTACAAATAACAAAATTTGTTCAGTTGCTCTCGGCTTTGTGAAGGAAAACAAACAGCACATAAATAAAAAAAAGTGACAACATTTTTTGCTAAATATTAGCAATTTAATGAAACTGTCAGGTGACCGGTCAGCTGTCTGCCAGGAAAGGCCAGGATTGGCTAGGACAGCTCTTAAACAGGTGATCCTTGCACCTGCTCCCTGCTCAGACATTGAGTTTTGCTATCCATGTCCCGAGCTCTGTTGTCGCAAGACATTCATCCTTTGCAAATCTCCGGTACCGTGAGTACTCTTTCGTTACCCTGTGTTCTTTTGTTGGCCGGTTATTGGGACACCGATTCGGTAGAATCCGCTGTAGCGCTCGGGTGTCCCAAGAGTAACGCGTGTGCGTTTCCGCCCTCTTGCTAATCCTCTGCATCTGGGTCGATCCTACACGCCACAAGGGCGTCCCTGACAGGAACAAGCAGCTTATGCTCTCTAGCAGCATTGGTCGCTAAATAAAGTGACAAGTGGATAAAGTGAATATAAAGAAAAACAAGCACCATGCTGAAGATAAAGAAAAACAAGCAGTTTATACATGACATGTTTATATGTCTAATGAGTTATTAATGAGTTGTTATCTGAAATTATTCTTTCTCCCGTCCATCTATTATCAACTGCTTATCAACGAAGTTGGGTCGCGGGGGGTGCTGGAGTCTATCCCAGCTGTCTTTGACCGAGAGGAGGGATACCCAGAGGACGGATCACCAGTCACAGACAACAACCATGCACACAATTCAAGAGTGATATTTCAACCTAACATGCATGTCTTTGGACGGTGGGAGGAAACCGGAGTACCTGGAGGAAAAAATTATAAATTTTATATGTTTTAATTTAATTAATTTAATTAATATATTAGAACAGATAATATGTTTTCAATCAACCCAACCGGTCAAGGCAGATGACCGCCCACCTTGAGCCTGGTTCTGCTGGAGGTTTCTTCCATGTGAGGAAGTTTTTCCTCTCCACTGTCGCCTAGAGCTTGTTCATGTGGGATTTCTTGTGGTTTCTCTATAATTCTTGAAGATCTTAATCTAATTTACATAATTAAATGTGCCTCGAAATGCTTTTGTAATAAAAAAAACAATAGAAAATATATTTTGTATTATTAAACATTATAAATAAACAAAATTCTATTAAATTACATCAAACACACTTACGTTTTCTGTATGTATCTTATGCATCTTTCAGAATTTTTTCTGCGAGCTTAATGGACAACTGCAGCTGAAGTGAAGTGATTGGTCACATGCAATATTTTTAGGCTGTTGGACAGATGTGTCAGACCCCAATGAACTGTTTGTAATCATTCCAGACCTCTGAGTGATACTTTACTAAACAACCACATTTAAATTTTAAAAGTCTTTAACTGAACAACAAACAAGCCACCACCACTTCTGGATTTTGACAGTTTTTCTACTCATTATCCACTGAAGCTTGCACATCAATGTGAACAAACTGTTAGTTTAGTTTGCACCCCACCCTTCACAGGAGATACACATGGCCACTTCAATTTCAGCTGCTCAACACAAACAGGAAAACTCACAAGAACTTCTGTTCTAAGAGGAAGTGATAGAGGGTAGAAACTGCACTTATCTGCATATAGAATCTACAAAAACTAGATGTTCTATACAATGACTAGGTGATATATACAACATTATATTATTATTAATATATATACAATTACAATTGGTAATTGCTGGTGTCTTCTCCTTGTAAGTCGCTTTAGATAAAAGCATCTGCCAAGTAAAGTAAAATATAAAGTTACCCAACAACAATTTGGAAAAACTGGCGGAGAGCAGCCAAAATGCATGAAAGCTGTGCAAAATACTGATTTCTGTATGTGCTTTAGTCTTCAGAGAATTCCATAACTAAATCTGGCAAGATGGCAAAGATGACTTTTGCGGTCCTCATCCTGTGACAGTGTGAGACAACTAAATTAGCACAAAAACAACTCTGATGAATCCAAGAAGACAGCTCATTTTTGTTTCAGTCTATGCCTCAATAGATTGTCAAATTTGCAAAGCAGAACAACTAATGTTAAGGTAAAGTGACCTTGACTCCTCACAAACAATATGGTGTAAATGGTTTTAATTTTGTTAATTCATTAAGAAGATGTTGTAATATATACAAAAAACCCATTACCTACATCTCTATAAACATTAGGAGCATTAGTGAGAAGCCCTGTGGTACTCCCAGAGTCCTCTGTTCTTTTCTCAGTGTTGGGTGTGTCTTAAACCATAATGATCTCTTTCAGCTGAGAATTGTATGACAAACGTGTGTTTCTGCCTACTAGCTACATATTGTACATGTTGCAGATGTGTTGACTGGTGTTAATCTTTTCCAGATGTCTGAGTCATCACTTATTGGCAGCTCACATTTCAAAGTAAAAGAATGTCTTGGTACTGCTCTCATGATTGGCTGCTTTATTGTCGATGCAACAAACAAGCCAATCCGAGATGTCCAGCACGTTGCAAGTTGGTGACAAACATTTTTGGAGTTTGTTGGAGTCAGTCAGTCAGTCAGCGACTTTCAAAAGTTAGTTCTTCTGTATCACTACCATTGGAACCTACTCTGAGCACATATTAAATACACATATTAGGCTTATTATACATACCATATACACTTTTTTTAACTCAAAATGTACTAATTCTATTGTCTGCTTGTCAACTCGTCAACCGGAGGCTTTTGATGCAACGCAACACAGGTAATGTAACAATGAATTCATGTTATGGAAGAACCATAAAGTATCTATTTATCTATCTATCTATCGTAAGTAATTCTTTTAACAGTATGTTACATACTGTTGGTGCTGTAGTGATCAGACAGATTTATTTAAAACAGAACACAAAAAAATAGAATTTTATACACCTCACTTACTTGACATGAGTCGACTATGAAATTGAATTGAACAGTTGTACTTGAGCTGACTTGTCCTTTAATGGCTGCTCCTGTCGAACAAACAGGAAGACCAACTGTGGAACTATTTATACATTTTGAGATCAGTCAGTGTAAAGCAACAGCTTTTTCATTAATCCACCCTGGCAGATAGATTGATAAATAAAACACTTTCAAATACATTGATACTCGACTGACAATGAAATGTTCCCAGGAAACGTATTTTTATCAGGGGAAATATCTGATTTTCTGTCAGTTAAACAGTTTATCATAACTAATCAGCATTTATTTTTAAATTACTCTCGGCGAGCCTATATAGACGGTAATGCTAAATTAAAATGAAAGGATTCTTCTTCACTGTATTTCCAGTTGAAACAGGAGGTGTTAGAGGACGACCACCTCTGATCTGCTATTAAGAGAAAGGTAACCCGCAACTTAAAAGCTTTACCAATAAAGTAAATTATATGGGTTCATGGGTGGGGATGGGTGGATGGGTCATGAACATCACCACACATCTGTGCTTTCACACAGGTGTATATGGAACAAAACAGAGTAAATAACTTGTGTTTTATATTTTAAAAAAAACTATAGTTTACAAAAAAAAAAATACAATTTTTTTTAAGGGCACATAATTTTGCCTATTTTTTTAAACATTGTTTTAGTGATTTAAGTCACTCAAGGTCAGAAATGAATAAAAGCTGAAAATTTGCCTATGAAAAACGTAAAATTAAAACATAAATATAACACAAATGTTTTTATAGAGTTGAGTACAGCTTGTTGAGGCCATGTGAAGAGTTAATCTTTTACATGAAATATCAGAACTTAGATGATGTGTCCTTTTTCTGTGTATGCGCAAACACAGCACCACACTTTGAAGCTCTTGAAGAATAAGTAATCAGTATGATAAGATGAAGTATTGGCTTAAAATATTGGCAATGTATTGTTACCAAATACATTGGTAACAGAAATTATTTTTATAAAACACAAATGCTTAACTGCTTTGATCTTACAGGTGTGTCTATATGACCAACTCATAAATGTATTTTCACCCTTTAAGAACACTTGATACTGAGAAACAATATAGTCCATAATATTATTATATAGTATCCAATATACTCCATAAGTGTACAATATAGGATTTTATAATATATATGATTGAGCTACCAGCGGCCTGGTCCATCCCCTACCAGGTGTGTCCCTGAGCCAGACACCCAGCACTAGCTCCTTGTAAGTCGCTTTGGATAAAAGCGTCTGCCAAGCAAAGTAAAGTAATAATTAAATTTTAGACAAACCTAGTGCCTTGAATAAACAAGTCATTGTTTCATCAGCTTACTTCCTTATTGTGATGTTAGATAAAAACGCAGCTGACCAAGAAAAGAACTGAAGAACAGAGGGTCATCAGTGTAAGTTGTTGCTTTGTCTATGTTTATAATTATTAATCATAATCATCAAATTGGTAATTAATTTTACTGGAATTTCCACTCATACAATAAATATTGTACCACAGCAGCTACAGGCCACTCCTTATTTATACAAATAAGGTTCTTATGTTTACAAAGCCAGGTCTAAATTTTTTTCATTTTACAGACTTTTACAGGCAGTCAAGTGAGAGTGAAGGAGGAGAATGGCAGTGATTCTGTGGTCAGTAAACTATCACACATTTACACATGTCTGTAGTGAAGGTGTGGATTTGTAGAAAAATGTTTAAATGCTTTTAATGCATGTGCTACCAGGCACAAAACCTGGACTTAGGAGGAAAGCGACATCTAGTGACCAGTTTAAGAATTACCCCTACACAGTGTTTGGAGCAGATCACCAAGTACAATGAATTCTGCGCTTATAATGACATGATTATATATGATTTGTGGTATTTTGACTACTGTAATATCTTTTTGAACATTACCTCTACAAACATTTGAAACAGTTTTACTGCATATTATTATTTTATGTCTATAAATTTTTAACCTTTTACACATGCCTTTGTTAATCGCGGATGTTACATTCTAAAACTAACCTGCTATAGGAAAAATATGCAAAGCAGTCTGCTTTGATTTTTACAATTATTATAGATGTTATGAGATTGGTAAACTCCTCACTACACACTTTATACACTTTTTCTCAAACAGGCATTAACATTTTTACACTTCTAAATTTCTAAACACTCTCAAAATTAGAAGAATTCATAGAGAAATGTGCCTATCAGTACGCAGAACAAAATGCTCTGTAAAAAAAACACAATCCACGAAACTGCAAGACCACAAAAGGGAAACCACAGTACAGCGAGGGACCACTGTAAATGCATATTTTTTCTCTTTTTTAAACTATTCTTTTAAATTGTTTAATTGAGCTGGAAATTGCAACAGTAAGATCAGTGAGGTCAAAAATGACTGAAAGCTGATATTTTGCTTTTGCATTAAAAAAAATTGCAAAAATAATACATTTGTTTTCAAAGGCTAATTGAGTACAGTTTGTTGTAACTGTCTGAAGGCCCACAATCTATAGTCTGGACACTTTATCAATGTAAGTATAGAAATTCTTTATTTTGTAATAGACAGAGAACATTATTAAAAGGGGTGATTTTTACAGGACACAAAAATAACAACAAACGTCCTGGTGTGTACACAACAAATGTGTGAATAATATTCATATTTTCATTAGGACCATCCTGGCAGCAGCAATGTGACCAGCACAGAAACTTCACAGCCAGCTGGAGCAAATCACAATGTCAATCTCTGATGAGGACTGTGCTTAACAGATGGTGTACGCTACAGTGACAGAGCTGTATGAGTGCGAGGATATTGGACCAAATATCAGCTTTTTGAGGGAGAAACACCCTACTTTACTGCTCCGGTTTTGCTTCAGTGTGGTAAAAACAATTTCTAAATATGACATGAGACTCTGAGTCCTGTTTAACACATCTATAGAGTCACTAATTGGTCTAATGAGAATGAGAATGATGTGAATCATCCAGCATTTCCAATCATCAGATCTCATCCCAACATTCTCTACTGCCACTTTTCTACATCAAATAGGGGAATGTCTTTCGGAAGTACTCGTTTAGATAAATAAAGTTAGTAGTATAGTTCATACTTCTTCACATAAATGTTGGCAGACACTATGATTCTTGTGCAAATTACTATCATTTACTCTTCAGTAGAGACAGGAGAGTAACATCAAACCATTGGCAGGACTGTACATTGTCACAAATGAGTAATACAAGCCAAAGTGGATCCACTCTTACAAGAATATAGTAGCAGCAACTACAGTCCTCTACTTTAATTTTACAA
Source organism: Microctenopoma stevenorrisi (assembly GCA_032270685.1). Taxonomy (NCBI): domain Eukaryota; kingdom Metazoa; phylum Chordata; class Actinopteri; order Anabantiformes; family Anabantidae; genus Microctenopoma; species Microctenopoma stevenorrisi. The sequence continues at coordinate 1,685 of JAUMTR010267020.1, read as the reverse complement.
AAAAGGTTCCTGTGTTTACAAAAGGAGAATGGCGGTGATTCTGTGGTCAGTATGTGTGTTTATGGAGAGAAGGGGATGACAGTGAAAGAAGCAGTGAAACAAGACGGCCGCGCCATTGACATCATTAAAGACCTTAAACCGTCTGACAATAAGAATACAAATTCATTGACTTCCTGTACACGAAAGGTTGACAAACTAGATCAAAAAGAGTTCAAGATCTGTCTTCCTTGGAATAAGAGAGAAAATGAGGAGGGAGGACAAGAAAACAGAGGAGCATCAAATATGTGCGGTATCAAAGTGATCTTAGATGTAGCTCATTAGAGGGGACTCAGTGTAAAAACTGTAGTAGAAATGAGACAGAGACAGAGTAAAAGTTCTGTTACAGTTGATCCAGGACTTATTGTTTAAGAGGCCCATCACTGTCCTCATTGTGATGATGTTATCCACACAAAAGTTAATGTACTCTGTGATGTCTGTCATGAAATTTGTCTTGTAGTGGGTGGTTGTGGGTTATGAGTAGATACTGATTGGTGTGGTTGGGCTTTACACCTCTATATAGAAAAATTTCAATGTTAGACAGAAATAACTAACTTTATTCAAAAAGACACCAAACAAGAAGAAAGAGGACTTAAACTATATATCTTTAAATATTATGTATCACATTTAATATGATTTAATGCACTGATACGTTTGCTGCATGTTTTAATGAACTCAACCCAAAGTTGTTAAAAACTCATTAAATCTTTTGTCTTTCAGAGAAGCAGAAATAGCAGAAATATAATGAAGTCTATTTCGGTTCAGCAATTATCTCAGCGTTGCTATATGCGCAAATTCCATCTTACAACCCTAGGCGCTAAGCCCCCCTAGTCTTTGAATCCTAGTGATGTCCCTGCACCTATGTCACACCTCTCTCCACCGGCTCCAGGTAGCTGCTCGCATTGAGTTGAAATCCTTGGTGCTCACCTACAGGGATGTTAATGTAAGTGCACCTACAACAACCATAACTTATATAAATGTGAATGTACTGTTTCTATTACCCTTTGGATTATACAGTAATTGATATAATCACTTTACTTTATTGCAATTTTGTTGTGTTTAGTAGCATCAATCAGTCTCGTCCTTGAAAAATGTATTTTGTTTTTAGCTTCAATCGTTGTATATATGTACTGTACTTAATTCCAACTTATTTCCATTCCATTCAAGAAATAGGGAATATTTATGGCACATAGTTTACCATGGTAATAATTATTTTAAAATAATACATTGAAGCAGCACCTAGGTAGGTATCTTTGTCACTGGAGCAGTTTCACCAGGGTCGTCTTATGGGAGGGGCTTCCGGCAGACCCCAAAGTCGATCTGGAAGGGGAAAAGAGTGCTCCTGTCTATAGTGATGCTGCAGTTTGCCGGTGTTTTCCAGGCTGACAATACTGTTAGGGCTACACCCTCATTTGGGACCCGTAACATATATATATATAAATAATAAATCAACTAGTAAAACTTCAAACATTTTACAAAGACATAGAAGCCTGGATGTCCTGTAACTTTATACTACTTAATTCAGACAAGACTGAAGTTATTCTATTTGGTCCCCAAGCTCTCTAAGATTAAGAGCATCCTGTCTCAGAGTGATGCTGAGAAACTAGTCCATGCTTTTGTAACTTCTAGACTGGACTACTGTAACTCAT
>JAUMTR010266720.1:0-16871 GCA_032270685.1 Microctenopoma stevenorrisi | reverse complement strand
TGTCTGTAGCATAAACTTAGCCAAGAGTTTTACAGCCTGTTCACTGACAACACCTGTTCAGAACAAGTAGTCTTGGTCAGTGTTTCCCAACATTTTTGAGCCACGGCACATATTTCCGTTTATAATAACATATTTGTTTTTTGAAATATAATCAAAATCTAGTCTCATCCTAGTTGAACCCAAAGCTGATATTACTGATATACGTTTTCATTTACAAATATTTATTCACCACTATTACCTCTTCGGAGGGGTGAAGTTTTTTTGTTCTTTTTTGGGGGGGGTGGGGGCGTAGTGGGTGTAATAATTTTGCTTGGCAGTTCAAATCCCAGAAGTGATTAGAATACAGTGGACATTGATGATCAGAAATGAAGAGAAAGTTGTTCCCTGTGTCTTTTCTGTGTTTCAGCTAAGGGCTTGTTTGGGGATGCAGCTGATGGCGTGTGCCGCCTCAGTCGTCAACATGATCTGTTCCCTGGTCAATATGAATAAATCACCCTATGTCTGCTGGTCTTATAACAGACACATTGATAATCAAGAATTGTGTCCGATGATTGACGTAAGATTTAAGTGTGGCCTGAAAACGGTATTTTCCTATTACAACAATTATGTATATAAGATTCATTTTGAAATTCTAGTTAGTGATATGATGTAATCCTGTGAATCATTCTTTGCATTCAGTGGTTTTCTTATGTCTTTATTGAGGCTTGGCTTTTTTTCCCCACTTCCAGCATACCATCAGCCACTTTTATTCTGAGAGTGCAGTTATCCAGGCTCTTCTGTTTGCCATCTCCGTCACTCTGGCAGCCTACTGCTGCAAGGTGGTCAACTGCTGCTCACCATCTCCAAAAATGGTGAGTAGATGTTGGATCTTCCTCCATGATGACATTCTTCCAAATACAGTAACCATTTTTATTTTAATCTTTAAGTCGGCCATTCTGTGACTTACATCTGTCCCTTCTTTGTTTTCTGTCTCCGCCAGCCGGTGATCACTGTACAAGCCCATTCTGTGCAACAGTGAGGAGACAGTGGGATACACAACTACTACAGTGTTTACAGTCCACACATTTTTAGAAAAAAGTGTTACTATATGTCAGTGTTGTGTTTACAGCTGCTGCCCACAAGTAAATAAATGCAGCTTAGAGAAAGGACGGCAGCAAAAACAACAGTGACCTTTACATGTTGCCACTTTTTTTTTTGTACGTACTCATTATTCAGTGTGTGCTTATCAATTTAAATGCAACTAGTTAACAGAAGACATGTGCCTTTTCCTTAAGATGCTGAACTGTAGCCACAAAAAACAATTACATTATAATGTAATTACTACTAGACAAAAATCTGTTTGCTAATATCTAGCATTTGATAACATTTGTTGATGACATCATAAGGGGACAGACCAACTAATACTTTACCTGTAGTGGATTAAATCGCTTAAGAGTGTGTTTTGTTGTTGTTCCTGCTTTGACAGAGATATGTAGTCGGACTTAAACAACTGTAAATAATATAGAATACAAAACTGCACACAAGTTTAGTTCTAATGCTTTTCAGATTGCAAACCTTTTTGTTTTCTTTGTCATGTAGAAATCTTAATCATTGCTGGTCACAAAAGAAGCTCGATAGTCACATGTGAGTAATCGTGCAATGTATGAAATGTGTTAAAGTAAATTCAATTCAATAAAAAAGAGGGGCAATTTGTGGCACGTACAGCAGTAGATAGAAACTTACAAACACAAAACACAGCAGAACAATGGAACCAGAGACCTGAGGCTAAATATTATTGGAGTTAAACTAAACTATGAGCTGATAAGACTGAATGATAATAATACACCTTTGCAATAGAGTAAATCAGATAATATTTAGTTGTATTTATCACATGGCACTTCACTAGGTCAGGAACTCGCAGACTTATCCAAAGCTGTCCAAACAACAAGGGGATCAATATAGTATTCAATAGAGATTATTTTAGAAGCTGCTCCCATGTTCGACCGGCAGGTCATGGCTGTTCTCCATGATGTGAAACAGTTCCGACTCCTCCTCTCCACAACCAATGTTTGTTTGGTTTCTTGCTTCCCCAGCAGATAGCAGCAAAGAGTATTGCACTGGTAAAACATTCTTCTGCACATTACTAGAACAAAAAGTTTCCCAACAATCAGTTAGTCCCACAAACAGAAGTCTGCCAGTCGGGATACAACAAACCTTCTTATACCTTCCTTTATTAGTAGTCTATCGTCCATTTATTTCTCAACTTGGACTACTATTGATTATTTTGTAATGATTAATCTTTTATTTGAAATAAATCCAGTAGAAATAAACTTCCCCTGCCCACCTCACCTATGTTACTGTGTAAAAGTTCCTATATCTGTTACAAAACATACATGCTTATATATGCTAGTTTTTCAACATTCTCCCACTGGCTCTGGGGACCAACACCGAGATTTTCTGTAGCAAGAAAGTGGTTCAACATTTATCATGTAGAACAAAAGACTTATCTCATCGTATAATTACTTTGTATCACCTGTTGTTGTGTTTAAGAATAGACTGTGATTGAGGTTACTCCGAGATGCTCAGCCAATCAGGATAACTGTTTTCCAGTTAGTCTATGTGGGACTTGGCTCATGATCAGATCCACAAAGCTGACACTGACTAAATCTGCTCAAGCTTCTGCAGTCTTTTTTTTTTCACCACATATTTTCTGATAAATATCTGTACATAAACTCAAGAGTCGGTTTTGTGCGGTAAGCTTGTGATAATGTTAGGATTTCCTCTAGATAAAGGGAAGACCAACATGGGAAAAAGTTACATATTCATTCTTTGAAGTCAGCTTAATGCTTCTGTATATGAATCCAGGACAAGTTTCAGTGTCCCATTTGTCAACTTTTTTTCCCAGACTACACAAAAAGCACTGATCTCTGCCAAATTGCTTTTTCGGGTCACAACACTAAACCTTTTGTCCCTCTGCTCACATCAACAAACACACTCCATTCATCACATCCATGTGAAAGATAAAATTGTGGATCCAACTAACTTTCCAGGCTGAACAAGGTACTTGAGATGAGTAGGGAAATGTTTTAACCTGACAAGAAAGAAGAATTTGTCATGACTCAGCTTCCAGATAACTATAACTGCATAACTGAAATATTCATGGATGTTTTACAAAAGCACTTTGCATGAAACAATAATTTGCCCATGTACCCACAGTACTACAGTAACTACTAGAGTCACTGTCATAATAATTAGATACTTTATTACAGCTACATTTAAGATGCCATTGGTTTGGGGTTCAGTAACTGGAACTGATAAAGACTGCAGATTTATGGAGGCTGTGGCATTCGTAGGCGTACCTGCACTCAGAGTCCACTGAACTGAGAACTGTCTTAGAGACATTTAAAAAACAAAACGCAGAAACAGAGGTCAACATGATAAGGTAGCCAACAGAAACAGAACAGTCCAAACAGATGACTGATTACTTATAGAGCAGGCAGGGGCAGAGACAAGAACAGGGTCATACACAGGAATTCAGAGTGTTGTGCTGCCTTATAAAGGGGAGTGAATATGTGGATCTGGTTAACTAACTTATTCTCCAGACTGCTTAACATAAGCTGTCCCTCTGATGTATCAATTCTAATTCTGTCCTTTCTGGTCACTCCCAATGAAAATCCTAACATCTTCAGCTCTGCCACCTCCAACTCAGCCTGAATGGTGCTTTTAAACTCCTTCAAAGTTCGGGTTGTGGTGCATGAGCAGACAGTTACTCGGGGATGTGAGTATTTGTCACATATAACTAATGAAGTGATCCCAACATTCACGTGAGCCGGCTTTGAATATACAGTGGGGTGCGAAGCCAACCTTTTGAATGTTCATGATTGTCTTGAATAAATCATTGGTTATTAAGATAAAAAAATTCAATTAAATATATGATGTAGGAGACACACACGGTGATATTTAAGAAGTGAAACCACGTTTATAGGATTTACAGAAAGTGTGCAATAAGTGTGTAAACAAAATTAGGCAGGTGCATAAAAAAGAAATGAACTCTGAACTGAAATCACAGCCTCTACGCTTACTATAGCTTCCAATGAGAACAAAACTTGTTCTAAGGTGAATAAGATTAAGGTCATCAAAGGCTTCCTTCATACTGGCTCATATTTACTACGCTAAATTAATAGCGAGCTTTTATCGACACAGATTCGAGGTTCTTCGGACACCGCTTAGCCAATCAGGATCCCCGTTTCATGAGCCACAGGAAATGTGCAGCTGGAGTCGTGTTGCAATGTCAGGGCGGAACTCTGATCTTGCAGATCCACAAAGTTTTTGTCTTCCATTTGCAGATTGGAGTCAAGTGATTTAAAGTGAAAAACGAGAAGCAGCGTGCTCGTCAAACTCTTGCGGATACTGTGATCATGGCAGGTAAAGGAAACAAACACGTTCTCACAAACAGCGACTAGAAATTCGTGTAGTTTGTGCGAAGTGATGCCAGATGTGCACGCTGGAGCTGCACAGGAGCCTGCAGTGCACGCCCCGCTGTTTCTGCTGTATGCCAGTACGGGCGTCTGTGGCTCGGGAGGTAGAGCAGTCGCCTGCCATTTGGAAGATTGGTGGTTCGATTCCCGCCTCCTTCAGTCATATCTTGTCGAAGTTTCCTTGGGCAAGATACTGAACCCCAAGTTGCCCCCGGTGTGTCAGGTCAGCTGCATAGGTGTGTGTGAATGGGTGAATGAAAAGCAGTGTAAAGCGCTTTGAGTACTTTACTTTACTTTGCTTGGCAGACGCTTTTATCCAAAGCGTCCAGACTAGGTAGAAAAGCGCTATATAAGTGCAGAACATTTACCATTTTACATAAAACCCATCAAGTGAAGAGTAGATGTTTGTGTGTCTGCAGATGAAGCAGCAGTTGTGGAGGAAGACTTCAGTCCAGCTCAGAGTCCTCTGGTCACAGTCAGCTTCCAGAAAAATGTCAACAGGAAACAGAAGTACTTGGAGGCTGAACCCAAAGCTCTGGGGGTATGCTGCGCTCGCACATGTGTGTGTGTGTGTGTGTGTTCTGCTAATAACTTACCGGACCTCCAATACTCTCCACAGATCACTCAGATCGTCCTGAGTTTGTTTAACGTCACTTGTGCCACTGTGTTTCTGAGCAGAGGTGTCACTCTCCTGGACACTGAGACACCCGTCCTCATTTCTTCGTTACTGGTAAGTTGATGGAGGATGTTGAACTGGATTCAACATTATCACCCACATGCTCATTTCTGTGTTTCCAAACCTTTGAGTGGCGGTGTATGTATTTGATTCATTTTATAGACACCAAACAAATGTATGTCTGTCCCTGGACATCTGTCTATCCTCCTATACATTTAGGTGTAGTGTCACTTTGTTCGTCTCTACAGGTACTGATAGCTGGGTGTGTGGCTGTAGCAGCAGAGAGCCTCCATCTGCCAGTGGTGAGTTTAGTAAACTGAGAGGAGACCTGTCTGTGACCAGAAAGTATCAAGCAGTATTAGTATATAACATGAATACCACTGTGTGCCCTTGTCTTTTCATTTCTAGTTGAAATATCAGTCCCCTTTTCCCTTGCTGTGTCTGTGGTCCATGTTGTAGAAGCAAACAAGTTGAGTCCCAGTTTTTTCTGTGTCCCAGCTGAGAGCCTGTTTGGGGATGCAGATCTTAGCATGTCTTGCCTCCCTTGTCAACATAATCTGTACCATAGCTGAAATGGAAACTGCGTCGTCTTTGTGTTGGCACTATCTCCCTGACTACAACAGCACTTTCCATGATGATGAAGAAATCTGCCATCAGCTTCGGGTGAGTAATAACTGACGAGCAGGATTTCCATGCTTTACAGTTAGATTACATACAATTCTGAGCAGCAGCGTCGTCTAATGTTATATTTTTTCTATATTTTATATTTAGTTCAGTTTAATTATAAAGCAGTGCTTTACACAGTAAGTCCCCAAAAAGACTTGAGGACTGTGGAGTCCTCAAGTCTTAGAATTTGATGATCACCTGCGGGTCGTCCTTCCCTCTGGCTTTCATGTAGGTCACTGTCATCACCTGAGCCAGAGAGTAAAACACTGTGAAACCACTTGGGTACAGTTGAAAGGACTGCATTGCAAGTGTCTGAGGCCACCTCCTCTGTTGCTCAGTAAACTGTTCTCTCAACCTCAGGATCTAAGATCTTGACCTCATTGTCCTCAAACGAGTGGCCTTTGTCTTTGAGGTGTAGATGAACTGCTGAGTCCTGTCCTGATGAGGTTGCTCTTCTGTGTTGAGCCATGCCTTTGTGGAGCTGCTGTTTAGTTTCTCCTATGTACAGATCTGTACATTCCTCACTGCATTGAACTGCATATAATATATTACTCTGTTTCTGTCTTGGTGTCTTGTCCTTGTACAGTCTCAGTGTGTCGCCTGGTTTAAAATGTACAGGGATGTTGTGTCATGAGCTTTTCAGACACTCCGGCAACATTAGGAATGACACTTAGTTTGTGCTCTTATTAGATCTTCTCTTAGATTAAAAAGCCCAGTTAGGATTTCCACATGAGTGACTCTTTGATGTGTTTGTGGTCCTTCTCCTTTTCCCATTGTTTTAATGGGAATCTTTTCTGGCTGATGTTGTAGGGTTCTGATTACTCCAGAGGGTGGTGAGAGTCAGCAGGTACTGGCCTGTATGAGTGGGTTTCCTGTACACGTCAGTGTTGAGGCTCCTGTCCTCCTCGGTGTGTACTGCACAGTCCAAGCTAATGTCATTCACGTCTTCTCGAGTGTCCACAGCGTGAAGTTTTCCACCTCCTGTGTTTTAAACTTGACCCAGGTATCATCCACATACCTGAACGAGTGGCTGGGTGTGATCCCTGGAAAAAGAGAGGTGACATCATAAGATACCATGGTTTCATCTGTGTGCAGCTTAAGGTTTTGAACCTTGTTAACAAAGTCCTGTGAACTGTTAATGTGATGAATGGTGTTTCCAACCTTTTTGTGTTCAGATCATTCACACAGTAAGTAAAATGATATTCACCACAGAGCTTCAAAATTACTGACATTATTCTCCAGCATTGTGACTTGTGTGGAGTCTGGCCAGATTACCACGACGACATGTTGGGCATCATGTTTCTCTCTGGTGGCATGAGAAACAGTTTGCCCTCAAACCGGAGAGTGACCGGTTCAATTCTTTGTCCCAGGCAGGTACATATTGAAGTGTCCTATCACACGCCAAGAGTTGACAGAGACACAGTTGCTTCCATTAAAGTTGTCTTGGATGGCTTTACTTTAGTGAACCATGTTGTGAAAACTGCGCAGTCCTTCCACTCTCGTTTGGACGTCTCAGTTCTAACAAACATATACAGCCAGTGAAAATAGTATGTATTTGTAATGTGTGTTACAATACTTTCAGTGTGTACAGCATGCAGTAGTATGTCAAATGTAGGACAGCGTGAAACATTCACCTGTTTTTCTCTGAATGCCCTAAAGCTGCTGGCCATAGAGAACCTGTTATTTTATTTATAATGCAACCCGAATTCTGGGAAAATTCTATAAAACGGAATAAAATGCCAGCTAAAAGGCTTTCAAATCACACAAGCCAATATTTTATTCACAAAGAACACAGAAAAATCAACATGTTCAGAAATTCTTACAGTTTTATGCAAAAGATTAAAAATTTGATGCTTGCTGAAAAAACAAGAACGTTTCAAAAGATTCAGCTGTGAGAACATCTAGCAACTAATTTAGATCCTGATATCAGGTATGTGGCATGATTAGCTATAGTCTTTATTTGTCCTCGGTTTGATGATGAAGACATTTCTTTAAAAGACAACAGGAACTGTGCAGCTCTTCAAGTGAGGGGAGTGAGGACACCCACCTATCTGCAGGGCGACCTTAATGAGCCTGTGGAGCTCTTTCCTCTGTGCTACTGTGCAGCTGGAGAACCATGAACAGAGACTGTAGACCAGGATGCTGTCTACTCTGTAGCGGTAAAAGGACACCAGCAGTTTCTTACTGAGAACCCTAAGCCCTACTACTGTGAGCAAACTTGACAAAGGTGTTACTGTGGTGAGCAGGAGAGCCGTCCTGGCTGCATTATAGAATAGAAATAAATAGGTACAGGGAGCACAACGAAATTGTGGGTGCTCCACCCAGCAGCGGTGCATTTACAGAAAGAAAAACAATTAAAAAGTAGAACAAGGAGGAATAAAATAAAAGTGGTGGTCATATATACATAGATGGTAGTGATATATACACAAGGCAGTGATTTATAGACATAGGTGATTTACATGACAGTTTTTGCATTGATTCAGTCCTTTGTTGTTAAGGTGTGTGTTATGTTATGAGTTGTTGAGGTCCTGATGGCCCAGTGGAAGAAGTTGTTTGTGAGTCTGGTGGTGTGAGACCTGATAGACCTATACCGCCTTCCAGATATATGAAGACATTTGATGTTTTTTAGTATCAAGACACCTCTGAATAAAGTAAGTGGAGGTGGTAGGCATTTGTTGAAGGAGGACCTGTGGAATCGCATATGATCCAATGGGCAGGTAGAGGAGTGCTGACTCATACAGACAGCTGACAGCAGCAGAGAGAGAAATCTGACATCTATGAGATAATTGGTCAATGGGGACTGTGGTGGAAACTGATTGATTGGAGAACAACTCACTCTCCAGCAGCTGACTGAGTGAGAAGGAGAGCAAAGCTTTTGAGGAGCCTTATTTTTTAGACCAAGCGTAATGTCCGACATATGTTTTGTTCTACTTGCAGGATGCCCAGACGCTCTTTTGTGTTGAAAGTGAAATTATCCAGGCTCTTCTCTTTGCTGTCTCTGCCACTCTGGCTGCCTACTGCTGTAAGGTGGTCAACTGCTGCTCTCCTGCTGCAAAAATGGTGCGTAGACATTCAAAATCTACCAAGCATACGATGTGTGGTCACCTTAAAGCAGAGCATGTTTAAAATGATTACATTTGACTTGTCCTGTTCCAGACGATCTCCACCTTTAAAAATATATGAAATAAAATAAAAAGTATTTCAAATGAGTCACACACACGCACATACACACACACACAATGAATTAGATTGGATTCAATAAATCAACTATTCTGTGACTTAAATGTGTGCTTCCTTGTTTTCTATTCCTACCAGCCTGTGATCATTGTACAAGCCCCCCAGACCATCAGCAAGCAGACGGTGGGAGACACGACAAGTGCAGCGGAGTGATGTGCAGTGACATAGAAGTGTTACTCAGTATTTTTACTTTGTAATTGGCCTATGTATAATCTGAATGTTTGTTTTCCAATGATGAACTTTCCAGTACTGAAGTGAACCTCCACCCTACTGAGCTTTTGAAACCTTGGTTTAATTTTCATTCTCGTCAAACCGACAGTATTCTATCGGTGGCCTGGTAGCTCAGTGCTTAAGGCAGAGGGCTGGGATGCAGAGATAGCTGGATTGATTCCCAGCTGAGGCACCCAGCCCATCCCCCCATACCAGGTGTGTCCCTGAGCGAGACACCCAGCGTTAGCTCCCTGAGTGCCGTCTGTGGCTGCTCACTGCTCCCCCCAATGGGGGATGGGTCAAATGCAGAGAATAAATTTCATTGTAACATGTAGAAATGTATTCAATCACAATAAAGATGATTCTTCTTCTTAAACTAAATCCGTTTTCATGGAAACAGCGGATCCCAGGAAAACAAGGTCCGAACTCCAGGTGAATGTTAATGTTACTCTGTGTGTTACAACTTTATGCTAACACGTGTGAAAACATGCCAGTGTTGTGTTAACAGCTACGGCCCCCAAATATCCATCTAACCCCCCCAAAAAAAACTTTCATGGAGCAAAAGAGGTTCACACCACTTACTAATGGCACAGGTTCAAAGACTGGATCATTTTCTACTAGAAATAAATGAATACTTGTTGTGGTCTTGTCTCATTTGTTTAATTGGCTTCTAGTTTTAGGACTTAACTATTTATATGTTAATCATTACATCTGATGGGAAAATATTAATGTAACATTTGACCTTTTGATCTAAAACTGATGACTGATCAGAAACAACTCAGTTCACAAAACGCAGTGAATACCTACATTTTTCCATGCATGGAGTTTAAAACACACCTGTGCATCTAAATTCTCACGTTGCAGTGACGAGGTGCAGGGCGGGACTCGGATCATCTAGGAAACGAAGCAAAACTTCCATCTGTAGATTAGAGTCATATGATTTAAAGTGAAATAACAGAAGACGCGTGGTTGTCGGGTTCTGGCGGAGACTGATCATGGCAGGTAGAAAAGGGTGATTGTGTTGCTCTGACCCTGACTGAAGTTTCTACTGAATAGCATTAAATCTATCAAGTGTAGATATTTGTGTATTTGCAGGTGAAGCAGCAGTTGTGGAGAAAAGAATCAGTCCATCAGCCGACAGCAAACACAAGTATCACTCTCTTCTCAACCTACAGATTTTTTACTGTCCCTTACATCATTTTAGTACCTGTCATGCGTTTAAACATAAAGAGAACTAAAAGATAGTTGTAATACTAATAATAATAAATAGATGTCCTTAAATCAAGTTTGATAAATACCTTTTCAGCAACTTTCTGTATTCAGGAGCCTGCTGCCATCCACTGCTTGTTTTTCATTTAATCAATGAATTATTTGGTGAAGAGAACCAGTACTTGTTCTTATACATGGTAAACTGAGTGTTCTCCAGCTCACTTTGAATTCTGCATTTTCAATTTTAGACATTATTTTTGTTTTCATATGTGCTGATAGCTGGGAGTGTGGCTGTAGTAGCACAGAACCTCTGTCTGCCAACAGTAAGTTAAGTGAAAAGAAAGAAGACCTGTGACCAAACACTGGGGATCTATCCAAAATCAGAGATGTTATTCCCTTGTTGCTCCAGCTAAAATAGCTCCTACTTACAGGACAACCAGCTGCGCTGATGGAGACCGAAACGGTCTCATTTTGGACCGAAACGGTCTCCATCAGCCTGTGATGACTGGCACGCTCTTCAGACCAACCAGAAATGAGACAGACATGACAAGTGATGTGCAGCCACAGAGAATGTATCTGCAGAATGGAAACGAACATCTGCCTGCTGCCACGAGCTATCAGTCGCCAGTTATCTATAAATCAATAGCTTTAAGACAAAACTCAGACAGGTGGTCTCACATTTACCTCTGTTCCTACAAAGTAAGCCCCGAAACATCAGCCCTTCATTGTGGTGTTTGATCGTGGCTCACATCACGGGGCATTAATGCCAGGTCTCATGTGTCCACAGGGCAGTGTTCTTGTGGTGTTCAGATGCAGGTTTAGTGAACCTCAGTGTTGTTTTTAGTCAGAAGAGGCTTTCTCCTAACATTATTCAGTCTTCTTCACTGCAAAAAGTGGTTATCTAACCAAGCTTTACAATCTTACATCCAGCCAAAAGGTCTTTTTGATCTTGTTTTGAGAGTGATATACTAAGCAAGCACAGAAATGTGTACTGATCTTACTGCAATAGCAGTTTATTTCACTTAATGTGAACGGATTCACACTACAATCAAGTGAAATCTGCACAGGCAGTAAGATGATTACACTTGTTTTGAGAACATATGCCTGATTTTTCTTATCTTACAATGGTTTGGTCCTCTGTTTCTGTCTTTTTAGACTCATTTCTTTTCATTTAACACAGAGACCCCTATGATTAGATTTCTAAACATGTCTCTGTTGCTGACAAACTAGCTGTGCTCAGATCAACAGTGAGGAGGAAAGAAGCAGAGTAGACATGCTTTAAAATGTACTTACAGTACAAAGTAGGGGTATTACAGTAACAATAGGGTGAGATGTAAATGACGCCTGTGTAACAAAGTCATATAAGAAGGTGAATAATCACAGTAATCAAGGTTTGATCACCCACACTCCACTTACCTACCCTAACCACAACTGACTGGTACTGATCAACAATCATTATCAATAAGGATTATTAGAATACACCAAATGTTTCTGGTATTTTTATAAAACGTTAATATTCTGAAACAAATTACTTCACTGTTGCAAAAAGTAGAGATGGGGATATTCAGAATCCATAGTGGTGTTTTCCTGTGACAGCTGATACAATATTTAAACGGCCCTGGTTTATTTATCAAAAAATACATTTCAAAGTTTTTTCCTCACAAATATTTCATACATTAAACACGGATCACTGTCAGAACTCCTGACTCTTGTCAGTTCCTTAAATACTTTTATCCTGAAGACTCCGCTCTTTCATATCTGCAGTTCATCCGCCCAGTGCCTCTGTGGAAAGAAATGTAGTCACATGTACAGAAGATAAAATGATAACAGCTCATGATACAGCAGTCTATTCTCCGTGTATGCAGATGTACCTGGGAGGCAGATGTTGTGAACTCCTCCAGGTCTCCAAAGCAGCCCTTTTTATGACGGATGAGGTTCCCCCACAGCACAGCACGATGACAGGCTGGGCATTCTCCCTCCACAGGCAGGAGGTGGAGTGGTTCCGACTTTAGGAAGCGTTTGGCAAGGCAGATCACATGACTGCTCATTCCACAGGATGAGTGGAAACAGCTCAGCTTTTCTGATGCCTGATTGAAATGAAAGAATTACTTCATGCTCTGGTACTGGCTGACATATACCTGACATAATTAGGTTATATTCACACAAAAGTCATCACAAGACACTTTACAGTGTTAACGTTTTAAGACCTTACACAATACCTGTATATATAAGTAAATATATACAGAATTATGTTGAAACATGATATACTCCTATTTATACACAGACTATATACACAATTTCCAGTGCTAATAGACTTTGTCTATATGAGAAATAGTGCACAGTCTCACATGAACAAAACACACACAACATTGGTTCTCTGAGTAGATATGTAGTCATAGTAGTAACACTGAAAGATAGATTTGTTTGAGCTGAATTTATTTCACATTGTGACACTGTTTTGATGCTTCAAACTCATTGGTCAGTCATACCCAATCACAGGGCAGACTGTCCCAGTCGCGCAGAAGGCCCTGAAAGCAAATAGATAAAGCAAGAATACTGCTAATAAATTGTATCCCTCTGGAGAAGACCGCGTAGCTTTGCAAAGAAACGATGTGATTAGTCTGTGTAATACTTCCACAAGCTGACGTTTTCACCAAAGTTACACAAGTTATATCAAGTCAACAAAGACAACAAAGTGCCACAAAGTTAAAAGAGACAAAAAGTTGCAAAGACAAAATATTGACAAAAGTAGAAGTTGATCTGACCAAAGAAGATAAATGACAAATATCATTTTACTAACGAATGCCATTTTTGTAAAGATTTAACTCTTTTTCAGCTAGTTGTTGATTGATTGACTCTCTGTCACTAATAGACACACTGAATGTTAGTGAACTCCATTTCTCCAGGTGAGAAAATATAAAGTTAAGACAAAAAGAAACTGACAAAGAAGAAAAGCTGATGAGAGGAAGACTTAAGATTTAAATAAAATGTGGATTTTAAAGACTTGACTCAGACATAAGAAAGTCAGAAAGTCGTGTTGCTACAAAAAACATTTTTCAAGTGTATAGACAGCTGTATTGATTAAACCACTGGAGGCTTAAAGCAGAACTTTCAGAAATATCAAGTGTATCTGTCAAGCTGCACAGAAACACCAGGTAAGCAGATCCACTGTTGTTAATGAATAGCACCAGCACAAAACCCCTAAAATGCCAATTTTACATGCATACATCACTGTAGGCAAATCTCTTTGACATCTAAAGAAGTCTCTACCTGGACAAAGCCTTTACACAGAAAACACCTGGATGTCGCCTCCTCCTCTGCTGCAGTCTGCAAAGGCAGCGTCGTCTTGGCTCTTACACTGCCGAAAGCGATGGGGATGTGCAAAGGAGGCTGCAGAGTGGGTTCAAAATCCATCTTGTACTCCTGTTTGAGCCAGCGGGCCGTCAAAGGCAGCCTGTTCCACGGTGCCACCCGCAGCATGTTGGAGACAACGCGCCAGTGGAACTGCAGGCTTGACTCTTTCCTGGAGCGTCGGGAGACATGGGAGAGTCGTCTTGAGGAGTGAGGGTGCTGCCATGCCCACTCAAACTGACACAGAAACACAAGGGTGACATTATTATTGTTATTTTATCACATTGCAACATTCTATTACATTTTACAGGAATTAAACTTAAAGGAAAAGTTCTCCCGAGTGCTTTCACCTCACCTGAAGCACCAAAAAGTTCAAGCTAATTAGACTGAAACAGTATCCGTTGAGAAATAATTCACAGGTTTAAGATGGTACAAAATATAAGTAAAAGTGAATAATGTGGAAATTGTGTAATAATGTTTAGACTTAGTCTGTAGACTTATCAGAAAAATTCTGATTACTCTGTAGACTTTGGGACGCTGTAACAGTTAAAGATAGCTAACTTGTCCCTAACTTATAAAAAAAAACAACTTACCCTCAGAGCAGCAATGTCAGAGGGAAAGCCATGTATTATCAGGACCATCTCCCTGGACAAAAGGCATATATGCAAAATTATGTGACCTGACCTTAACTATGTGGTTTCACAGTGTTCAGTGGGCAGTATAGGACATTAGGACATCAGATCATACCATGGGCCTCGTCCACTGGTTCTCTTGGCCCCTCCTTTGTGCCGACCTGCATTGTGCTGTCCGATCCGCCGCTCGGGATTCACGGTGAAGCCGATGTAAATACGGCCTTTGAACTTCGGATTCGTGCAGTACAACATGTATACACCAAAGAAGCTCTCTACCTCGACTACCATTGTATAAAATACTGTTATTAAGTTACTTATTAACCGACAGACAGCTAGCTATAACGAATTAGCCAAATTGGTGTACCGCATAGCTAATAAAGCTTCGGAAAAAAAGCATCGTATGAAACCATAGTATAACATAGCCAATAATCGTGGATGTTACTTATAATAACACAAAACGTAACATTGTTACAGACACAGCGGTAACTAGTTGACTTTTCATAATAGAACCACAACATTCACACGTCCATGTAAACACCCTGTATTAGTAGCCCAATAAGTTGCCTGATTAAATGCGTATTAAAAAAACTGAATCTGTCTAACTGAGAGGTGAATTAAATAATCTCATCATATATAACCGCTATTTAACACGGACACATATTACATTTAGTGCCATAAAAGCATATTTCTAGGTTTACACGAATAAAGACAGGCATTTAGTTTGTTGTCTGGAAAGGACTGCTAATATTTTCATACGCTACTTTGAAATACACAGGTCGCTTGTGATTGGCTAAATGGATCTTTGCCTCGATGCTATTGGAGAAGTACTCGGGAAGTGGTGCTATGCATATGACATCCATCCTTAACCCTCGGTGACGGAAATTAGCCGGTTGTTGTGGTAAAAGGCGAATGAATTGAAACCGCAGTAAACAACTGTGTCCTGTATCAGCGTTTAAATAGATATTTGACCCTTAAATTTGATCAGTGCTATAGCACTTCCGATGTCAACTTTCAATCGCTCTGATTATAGTCGATAAATTAGCTTAGGTTAGCTCTTGGTCTATAACAACGTTGGCTGCAGAATTAGTTTTTTTTCTTTTCACACAGAGATGGCTATAACAGCTGATCACATCCGAGATAAACTTACCAAGGAGCTCGCGGCAGTGCACGTGGTAGGTCTTTTTTATTTTCATCAAATGTTTTCTTTGATTGATTGTATGTGTGCTGTAATGGGCGGACACGCACTTGAATCATTTAAATGTTTGTTTATCTGCTTATAGCATAGTTGACCTACAAAGTATTAGCAATCATGTTCATATGATACATTCGTACTTGGAGCAAGGTAAATTCATCATGCTGCAGATTGTGTCACGCTATCGCCTCCTTTGGTGTTTGCCTCAGTGCTGTGGTGGAGGGGAGACAGATTTTTGTATAGGTTTAATTCCTACTCACATAAGACAGCTTCAATGAGGTGAGGCTGTTGAACTGTGATTTCAGTTGTTTGACAAACAACTAAAGCATCGGTAAAGATGTAATTGATTTTGAATGTTGTTTGGTTTAACTTGTGGGTTAGGTATCAATAGAGTAGCATAAATCAGGGAGCAGTAACTTTGATCTTTTCTTCTCTAGGATGTGAAGGATACATCACCAGACAGATGTGCTGCCAGCTTCCAAGTCCTGGTTGTTTCGCCCCAGTTTGAGGGAAAGCCACTGTTACAGAGACACAGGTATCTATCAAAAACCTCCATAATAATATAAAGAATGCCATTTGTGCTTAATTTTAGTGAAGAGGAGATGAAGCCAAAGCCCACCTTGGTATCATAAGTTTATGCTTTTATTTACTTTGGAGGTGTAGTGTCCAGTAATGTTACTGTAATAAAGCTACAGCTCAGTGAGATAGGTGTGACATGATACAGTGCTTGTGTAATTGATGAAGGCGTCAGTTATTGTGAAACCTGCCTACCATCACCACTGTGCATGTATAAACATTCAATATCTGTATTTTGTATTATCAGGATGGTGAATTCGTGCCTAGCCGAGGAGCTAAAAGAGATCCACGCTTTCGAACAGAAGACTCTCACACCAGAACAGTGGGAGAAGAAGAAGTCCCAGTGACGCAAACACACACACACTGTCTCATTTTCACATCCGTTTATGATTTTGACTGGAAAACAGGCCTTATACAAACACTGTGTTTACTTTCCCACATTTACATTTTAACAGTTAAGTTCAATAAAATGTCCTTGTGACATTAAAATTCAATTTAATGCTGTTTTATTGTCTTTGCTTTCCTGAAAATCCTAATATCTAATTTAGCTTTATTTATATTGCAAGTTCACACATAAGTCATCTCAATGCACTTTACAGTGTAAGGTTTAAGACCTTACACATTATATCAATATATACAGAGACATTGAGAAAACCCAACAGTCC
>JAUMTR010266233.1:0-10690 GCA_032270685.1 Microctenopoma stevenorrisi | reverse complement strand
CCCCCTGCGCAGTGGAAGGGGAACCCGGACCCCCGCTCGTATACCCGGAGGCTGGAGAGAATCAACGGGACAGCGCAGATGAAACCCGATGTGTATTGGAAGATGACATTGTACAAAGCACAAAAGTTGTCATTGATGAGGACTGATGTGTACTCTCGCTGATGCTGCTGGTGACGCCGGTGAAGGTGATGATTGTGACTATGATTACTGTATATGAACTTTGTACTTTTTTTTTACACTCCATTAAACAATTATAAACAAGGGACAATCTCGCTGTGTTATTTGTCCGTTTGAGCATTTTTCATCCGTAATGGAAATCTGTCAGAAAGGCGAGTGGGGTTCTCTGTATCACTTGATTGTACATTTCGAAGATGTCCATGAGATACATTCTCTGGAGTACACTTGGGTGCAATTGTTAGACATAGAGAAGGGGATCCCGATGTCCGTGACCATCACGGAACCTGGTCTCGACGGGATGTTTCGTGTCCCAGTTGAGTTTCTCATTGCATCGAGCAATAGATGGCTAGTGCTCAGGGTGGCTTACGTGAACGGAGGACAGGACTATGGTCTTGTGACAGCTAAACATTTTTCTCAGACGTACACCAAGCCAAAAGGTCACGAGTTGAAAAGAGTTAGCATTCTAGCCAGGGCGCCTTTAGCCTGGATTAGAGTGCACGCACCTTCGAATGTTAGAGTCTACCCTTTCACAGGAGACACGGTCGGCGGGTACCAACCCGAAGCGACAGTCTCAAGGATACATTCAACCTTGAACCGATACCTCCGGAACATGCTACGTTACGAGTCCGAGGGTGGAATAGACGCCGTTGTCGCTGAAATGGTGAGCGACACGCTGTCTAGACTCGCAGCTCCACTCGCGTTCAAGGTTTTACACGAGCAAAGCAGACTGACCCTAGAGCGGTTGCAGGGCAAGAGCGAGCGGGATCCCGAGGACCCCCTTTGGGGCACGTGTGTGCTGTTGCGACTGGACCCTGATCTCTGTTCTTTTGTACGCGAAACTGTTAACCAACACGCACACGCGATACCGGCTCACAGTACGCACGGGTGGATGCGCGTGAGGCTCACCTACACCGGATTGGAATTGACCAGGTGTTTTTCCACTGGCCATTTCACGGAAGATGTAATAAAAGCTCCGTATTGGGCCGTGGTGCTCACGGGGTTGTGTTGTGGAGCGCTGGAACGTTGGTCGCGCGCGATCGATGAGCTATCGCGCGCTCTCGGGGTCCACGCGCAACCACTACAAAGCAATCAGAACGAGAATGAGAATGAGTTATGTCAGCGCTGCGGGCACGCGTACCTGAGCCGACCGCTGCTCTGCGAACCCCGACCTAAGAGAGTTTCCGCTGTCGTGCAAATAGACAATTTGCTTTTGGGAGACATCTGTTCGACTCTGTGCGCGACAGTCATTGATTCCAGCCTCTGCGATTCGCAGAAGTGTTCTCAGAAAAACGATGTCAGATACTGCCTCAATCACAGGAGACCGTACAGGGCCAGTTGTGAAGAACGGTGGGAACTCGAAACATTCCATCGGTGGCCCAGGTGCACATCACATCATAGAGGGGCAGAGAGCGAGGGAGAACGCGAAGAACGCAAGAGAGCGAAAGGACCACACGCGCAAGACTCGCTCGAGCGTCGAGGAAGAGCGAGCTCGACAATTGCCTCGTGGTGGCAGAATCGCACAGGGTGCTACTGGGGAGAACCCGGTGAGCAAGGAGGTAGGCGAGAATGCGAGCTCGAGCTCGAGCAAACTGGATCCCGTAGCTCAGGCCGAGGCGATGGGGAGGAAGAGCGTGCGAAGAAAAGACATCGGTCGGTCACGGAGCGCGATCGCAACGAACCGGACCGCGGATGGTGGCTCTGGCAGAAAGAATGTCGCGAAAAGCTACTCTCTGTCACAGGAGGCTCGGCGAGTCGCAAGTACAGGTGCTGGGAGCTCTACGTCGCGCAGCCCAAACAGGACCGAGCCCCATGCGGTTTCTCCACCTCGATTAGACATTGGAGACGATTCTCGTGCTACGTTGCTGGATATCATATCAAAACTTTTCCCTTTGGACATGGAAATGGGCTCCTCGCCCTGTGAGCCACGGAGCTCCCGGGACCAGGCTTCGGGATCGCGTTGTTCCTGCGTGAACTTAGCAGCACTTGAGCACATGGTGAACAATTTTCAGGATTTGGTAATGTGGTTCGAAACCTTGGAGGGGACCAGAGCTCGTGATTCGATAGGGTTCGCTTTAGCTATGGAGCTGTGCGGTTGTTACGATCTCGCAATTCGCAATTTAGCCAGCGTGTTAAGATCCACGTTTGAAAAGTGCAGTTTTATAAAGAGTACACACGACATTGCTCGCGCGGACTGGACGCTCCAGTCGCTTGCGAAACTTGTACACGGAGAACGCTTTGGAGAACTTAAGAACTTAGCAGACCAGATGCGCTGCATACCAGGGCCTAACCGAGAAACCATAGGTGACTTGATTGTGAAATTGCAAGGCGACTCGAGTCGCACAATAACCCTGTGTGACATCGAGGAGTCCTTAGAAGGACAGTGGCGCACAACTACGGAGCTAGCGCGCGTTCTCCTGTCAACCTTGCACGAGCTTGCGCGAGAACTCTCCAGAGGGTCAGATGAATGCCTGGCGGCGAGAGAGGAGCTGGACCGCGTGAAGAAATCCAACGGTGAGGCTTGTCATCGGTTACAGGGAGAGCTCGATGGCGTTACAAGATCGCTGGAACGGTTAAACTGTGAAAGAGAGCAGCTCCAATGTGAAATCGGAATACTTTCTGAAGAGCGCGAGGTGGAAAACCAAAAACATTATTCTGTTATCAGCGAGCGAGTTGAGCAAGTTGAACAGATGAGATCTTTACACGGTAACGAGATAGGCAGGCTCGCGCTAGCTCATGAAAAGGACAGATTGAAGTGGCGTGCCATTGAAACGAATTTACTGGCTCAAATAGAAGGTCACGAGCAATCAATCCGAACGCTGAGCGCGGAGCGCACACAAGAGCTGCTCAAATTTGAGCACCACACCGAGAGCCTGGTGACTTACAAGGAAAAATTGGCAAGTGACCTGGCACTCTCACAGCGGGACTTGGAAGAACACAAGCGCGAAATGAGAAGTCTGATTGAAACCGCACAACGGGAAAACGCTGCGTTGAGCGAGGAGCTCGCTGCTCAATGTGCACTGACCGGAGAACTGTCCCGCGCCATCGGCGTGCACTCGGAAAGGGAAAGGGAGCTCACGGACATGCTTCAAACATTAACTGGGGATCTCAGAGATTGCGAGACCGTGAGGCGTAAATCGCTAGAATTGGAGACCTCATTGTGTGCACTGGAAGAGTTCCTCGGTGTGGCCGTGAGGCGCGACACTCGGACCGCATTAGACGAAATCGCAAATCAAAGAGACGCCTCGGCTCTGAGGATCGAGCGCGTTCTGAGACGAACATGCGTTAGATTTTCCAGTGAGGACGATAAAGAACACGTTTTGGACGAAAGCCAGTCGAGCGTATCACCGGTTGATACGTGTGAGCTGTTTAAACAGTACGAGAATCAAATATTGGACGCGGTGAGAAATCTCAATGTAGAACATTCTCCGATGGATGTGAGCGAGTGTAAGAGAGTGATCAAGACACCCGTGAAGCGCAAACCTGATTTTCAGCACTTGATGCTTAAGCGGGACAAATCAACTCGAAGGAACCTCAAATTGAAAATTAAAACTGAAGCAGAAGCGCAGGCCCTTTCTGTGCCAGAAACAACACACACTAACATCCACTCGTTTGATGTTGAAATCGTCAAAGGGGAGAATCTCGTCAGCGCTCCTGTCCCTAAATACATCGCTGAAGAGTTGATTGAAAGGGCACGTGTAACGATTGTCAAGTTGGGATCCGAGAACCCAGTGGAGACCCTCTTGCACGTTCTGCAAACCGAACAAAGAGAGTTGAAGGCGTGTTGTGAAATCACACAAAACTCGTGTCATTGTCAAGAGTTTACCAGATTATCCGATAGGCTTAAATGTGCCATAGTTATAGGATGGACACCGGGCGGGGGATGTGAGTTCCACGGAGTTCAGTATAAGGACAGCTGCTTGTACACTATAGTTGTGCACAAACGCGAAAACATCAGAACGTACTACATGATCGCAGTGAAAGAGCCAAACGGTTCTTGTTCTTATGTTTACGACTTGTCTAAGTTATCATTCACACCCTATTTCCTAACCCTGAATAGAGATAGTTTTGTTCACGCGCCAGTGAACTGCTGTGGTCCACATGAAACGGTAAGGTTTGGTACGTGCAATGTTCACGTACTCGAAACAAGTGAGATTGTACTCAAAGGCACAGGTTAAATAAAAGCTATATTTGACAATGAGAAATGTGTGGAGTGGCTTTTATTTACACGCAAAAGTGTGTGTGACAAGAAAACATCTGACCAATATCACAAATGGTACACATGAACTGTTGCGCTCAACAATCGGTTGAGCGCAACAGATTGTCATTTCGTGATCAAAAAGACCAGACGTACAGACACGTGGATATTTTATTTTGTTACACAAGCAGATGTTATTACAATCACAGGCAACGTACAATACAAACTAGAACAGCGTTTCTTTCAAAAGAATATGCTATACAACGGTGCATGTCCAACAGACAAATGTGCGCCCGTGCTCGCGCGCACATTTGTACATTAAGGTCTGGTCTCTGTGAGTCGCTTGAGACCCGGTGGCAGTTCCACGTGCCTATACTGAGCAACTACATCTAAACAGAGATCTTGTAATACGGGAAACGGTCTGGGGACAAACTCCAAGATCTTCTGCGTGTAGTCTAGTAAACTCTGTATGCTAGTGAACTCGAGCGTGTTATGCGAGTCTAACGTTTTGAACGTAAACCCGCGTGAGTTGAACGTTATTACGTGACATCGACCTTGCGCGGTCACAATTTCGAAGAGGTATCCTATATCAGATTGTTCAGTAACACACACGAGACCGGCAGAATTGCCCTGACATCTCTTAATGTCAGTCAGAGCTTCGCTGCGATATCTCGAAGGTCTCCACCACAACTCTCGCATGGCACTTGTCATGTCTCGCATCTCTTCGATTACACGCGTGACATAATACGCATTTTGTTCGTGCGCTAGCTCAGAGGGTTTAGGAATCAAGTGTCCTTTTCCGCATTGGATGTTCTCGAGGAGAGCTTTTAGCATTGCGTCTATGCATGTGTAACTGGCTTGTAAAAACGTGCACCAGAATTTACGCCGGCGGATGTACACATAGTGATTCGCAACAGTGTTGTTAGGAGTCTTGAGTGTGGCAACGCACAACACTCCAGTTAGGTTCTGACCGTTGTATCCCGATATGACAACGGCGCCAAGCTTAACATCAGGGCTGCCTAGGTGAACGTTTATCTGTTCCCTTGACGCACAACCCCACCAATAGTCTCGTTGGTCTTGTAAAAAGTTTAGCCACGTATTATTCAATAGAGTCCAATCGTTGCAATCGGCGGAGTACAAAGATTCAAAATGGCTAGATTCAACGCGCGCCATCGTAAGTTACCCTTAGACTACTTACTTACTCACTTACTTCCTCTGCAACGTTTAAGTATTGTGTTTCTACACTGTGTGAGAACACACGTCACATTCCCACATTCCAATAAACAGTCAAGAAAGACTCGTATACTGTAATATGTCTTTATTAGGTAGCACAACAGCAACAACTGTCATACAATCACCATTCAACAGTCCTGTGCTGTAATGCTCCAATATTGGAAATCACCAAAGTGTAGCATGTTAAAACAAAAAGTAATTAGCAACGTATCATCCGTGAGTAACGCTTCTTCCGAGCCCTGCTTGTAGAGGCTTTGCTCACGGATTGGACAATCTTCTTCAAGTCCTTCGAAGCCCTGTCATTAGCACCTTTAAGCTCTCGGTTGACGCGCTTGCTCGTTTCCTTCAAGCCACAGTCCTTCGAGGCATCGCAGTCCTCGCAGGCGTAAAAGTCGCTTTGGGTGTTGGTGATCAAAATCTCGCGTCCTTTATCATTGGAGACCCAGTAAGACACAATCTCTGCGATCTCCTCATGAGAGCCTTCCTCGGGTTTATGCTTTAGTAACAAGGTGAACTTCCGCCCGTCGCCGGGGCCCGTTTTTTGTGAGTCGACATCATCTTCAGATTTTGAACTTGTGGTTGTTTCAAACTCAAATGACCTTTGCCATACGTAGACCGCGAGACGCTCCATGGCGTACGAGGCATCCCTGCCTTCAGCTGAGCCTTGCTGCAAAACTGTTTGTAGGACCTCGTCCCACTGCGGAGCTGTCCGGAACCGCGGCGTCAAATAAAGACTCCGATCGAGTTCGACCGTGAACCAGAATTCACAGTCGCTTGCTACTTTCGGCACGCTTTCGTGACACTCGATCGCGTTCACTCGATCCCTCAGGGTTTTGCAAAATGACTCACATTCGCGATGAGCCTCCCGGACTAAGCCAAAGAATGAACGGTGCAAGTCCGGAAACTTGCACAGGTCACGCATTTCAGATTTTACTTTCCCGCTGTCTCCGCGGACTGAAACCGAGCACCTGAATGTAGAGTCCACGATCATGACCACCGCGCTGATAGCGAAGGGAGGTTCCTTGTCCGATCGAGAACACATATCCTTGAAAGTGGAATGAAAACGTTTTTCCTTCGACATGGCCAAGGGTTTTGTAGCTGCAGTCGGGATAGTGAGCGGATACGCGCACAAACTCTCCTTTAGGACGGGTCGGTGTGCATACACAGAAGGAGACCTTTTATTTGGTTAGCATTATGGGCGGAGTCTTCAAAGCTCCTTATAGGGAGTTTTCTTTTTTTTTGGTTTGGTTCATGGAAGAGTTACAGGGTTGAACAGAGGGGTTACTGCTCACATGCAATGTTGGGGCGTGTATGTTTTCTTTTTTTTTCTTTTCAGAATTGTCCCTTTAGGCCTTAAAGTTACGCTTTCCGAGTCCAAGCTGCGCTTCTTGGTCTTTTTTTCGAACCTCGGTCCTTAGCTTCGCGTGGTGCAATGTGTAAGCATTGTGTTATCTACACTGTGTGAGAACATACGTTCCATTCCCATATTCCAATAAACAGTCAAGAAACAGTCACATACTGTAATATGTCTTTATTAGTTAGCACAACAGCAACAACTGTCATACAATCACCATTCAACAGTCCTGTGCTGTAATGCGCCAATATTGGAAATCACCAAAATGTAACATGTTAAAATAAAAGTAATTAGCAACGTTTTTTCCGCGAGTGACGCTTCTTCTGAGCCCTGCTCGTAGAGGCTTTGCTCACAGCTTGGACGCTCTTCTCAAAGGCGAGGTCCTGCATGGCTTCGCTCACAGCTTGCACGCTCTTCCCGAAGTCTTTAGAAGCCCTGTCATTAGCACGTTTAAGCTCTCGGTCGATGCGCTCGTTCGGTTCTTTCAAGCCACGGTCCTTCGGGGCATCGCACTTCTCCCAGAGATCGCACTCCTCGCGGACGTAAAAGTCACTTTGGAAGTTGGAGATCAAAATCTCGCGTCCCTTATAATTGGAGACCCAGTACGGTAAAAACCCAAAGTCATCCTCTGCTTCATGGGGCAGTATCATGCAGCGTTCCCCCCCGTCGTAGGGGCCCGGTTTTTGTGAGTCGACGCCATCTTCAGATTTTGCACTCGTGGTTGTTTCCAAGTCAAATAACCAATGCCACACGTATAACGCGAGACGTTTCATAAGATCCCACGCATAGTTGCCTTCAGCTGAGCCTTGGAGCAAAACTGTTTGTATAGACCCGTGCCAGTCAGGAGCTGTCCAGAGACGCCGTGTCACAGCGAGATCCTGATCCAGTTCGAGCGTGAACCAGAATTCACAGTAGCAACATACTTTCGGTACGCTTTCGTGACACATCGCGTTTGCTCGATCCCTCAGGGTTTTGCAGAATGACATACATTTGCGATGAGTCTGCCCAACTGAGCCAAGGAATGAAGTGTGCAAATCCGGAAACGTGCACAGTTCACGCATTTTAGATTGTAATTTCTCGCTGTCCCCGCGAACTGAAACCGAGCACCTGAATGCAGAGTGCGCGATCATGACCATCGCCCTGATAGCGAAGGGAGATTCTTTGCTCACTTGAGAACGCGTCTCATTGACAGTGGACCGAGAACGTTTTTTCTTCCCCATGGCCAAGAGGTTTGTAGCTGCAGTCGGGATAGTGAGTGGATAGGCGCAGGAACTCTCCTTTAATACGTGTTGGTGCACATACACAGAGGGAGAGCTTTTATTTGGTTAGCATTATGGGCGGAGTCTTCAAAGCTGCTTATTTAGGAAAAGAAAATGGCAATCTGAACCTCCTTTTTGTCCTCCTTTTTTTCAGAATTGTCCCTTTAGGCCTTCAAGTGACGCTTTCCGAGGCCAAGCTGTGCTTCTTGGTCTTTTTTTTTTGAGCCTCGGTCCTTAGACGCGTGGAGCTCACTGGAGACTAACCCTAACCCGCTACTCCTTCGAGCCCCGCAAGCGTCAAGCTTGTCCGAGGCGTTACGGTCCGTATTGTTTTTCTTCGAGCCCCGCTCATTGAACGTCTCGTGCAAGTCAACACCATGTCCAAAGTTAACATTCTCAGTTGATCCCTCTGCGAAAGCAGTGAAGAAGATGTGACGCACGAGACTTTCCATAACGCTCCACACCTTGCTCATATCCACGGAGCCTTGAGTCAAAACTTGTTTCGCGTGTTCGCTGCACAAAGGACTGGTCTCGAACTTGGTTTTCAGTGCAAGACTCTGATCCATTTCCACTGTGAACCAGAAATTAAATTCACAGTCTGGTAATTGCGATGCGATCTCACCGTACGTGTGCGCTCTAGGATTAGACTCTAGGGGGGAGCCTGCCGATCTCTCGATGGGTAACACTCTAGCTCGCTCCTTCGCGAGATCACTCACGGCGTGGCAGAATGACACGCATTCTTGGTGGGTCTCACGCACGTAAAGACAATATTGACTGTGCATGAACGGAAAGGCGTGGATGCGTTGTAGATGGAATTTCACCCTTTCATTGCCTTCAACTTCAACCAAGGCCTTGTATCTATGATAGTCCGATATCAGTACTTTGAAACTTATAGTGAAGGGAGGTTCCTCTTTTGCTCGGCGTAGCATGTCATTGAAAGCGGATCGCATCTCGTGTTCCGTTGCCATAGTGTCAACACCATGTCCAGAGTTAACATTCTCAGTTGATCCCTCTGCGAAAGCAGTGAAGAAGATGTGACGCACGAGACTTTCCATAACGCTCCACACCTTGCTCATATCCACGGAGCCTTGAGTCAAAACTTGTTTCGCGTGTTCGCTGCACAAAGGACTGGTCTCGAACTTGGTTTTCAGTGCAAGACTCTGATCCATTTCCACTGTGAACCAGAAATTAAATTCAAAGTCTGGTAATGGCGATGCGATCTCACCGTACGTGTGCGCTCTAGGATTAGACTCTAGGGGGGAGCCTGCCGCTCTCTCGATGGGTAACACTCTAGCTCGCTCCTTCGCGAGATCACTGACGGCGTGGCAGAATGACACGCATTCTTGGTGGGTCTCACGCACGTAAAGACAATATTGACTGTGCATGAACGAAAACGCGTGGATGCGTTGTAGATGGAATTTCACCCTTTCATTGCCTTCAACTTCAACCAAGGCCTTGTATCTATGATAGTCCGATATCAGTACTTTGAAACTTATAGTGAAGGGAGGTTCCTCTTTTGCTCGGCGTAGCATGTCATTGAAAGCGGATCGCATCTCGTGTTCCGTTGTCATAGCCAGGAGTTATGTAGCTGCAGTCGAGATGAAAGACGGACCAAAAAGAAAGCTGTGTTCTCTAATTCAAGTAGCTTCAGTGAACCAATATGCACAGTGGCTTTTATGTGGTTGTGGGTGGGCCGTGTGTGTGTGTGTGTGTGTGTGTGTGTGTGTGTGTGTGTGTGTGTGTGTGTGGTCCCCCCCCCCCACCCGCTTATAAAGATTTTATTACAGTTAGGAGCATCGAGAATAACTTTGGTTTGGTCTATTGGGGAAAATTTTGAAGGCCAAAATGAACACACTCATGACAAACTCATTGGTTTGAACTAGTTTTATTTCACGCATGACAATTGTAAACACTGTATGTAATTACTGTCATCATCATCATCATCATCATCATCATCGTCTTTGTGTTCATCATCATCATCTTCCTCTCCGTCATAATCTTACTCGCCGTAAAAATCTTCCTCGTCGTCCCCGTCATAATCGTCATCATCATAGTCATAATCGGCATCATCATAGTCATAATCGTCATCATCATAATTATCAGCATCATCATCAGCAGCACTACCACCCTCTTTTCCATCATGGTCATCTTCGTACTCCATCGCGTTTTCGTGTTCAGTGAAATGAGACTCTGGGTCTTCATAGTCATCACACTCAACCGTGATCTCACTTTTGTTTGCGAACATCATACGTTCTTCGTCTTCCTTTGAGAGTCCAGGCCAATGTATTGCTTTGTAAAATGTATTTCTAGCTGGTAAAGGAAACAATGTCATGCCTTGTGGCGCATCACACTCGATTTGCAGGTATTTGCTCTGATAATCACCCATGAGCCATTTGTCTACAGCGGCAGCAATAGCAGCACAAGCATCGGACTCGCGGCAGGCATCGCACTCGCGGCAGGCGTCGCACTCGC
>JAUMTR010265516.1:0-17258 GCA_032270685.1 Microctenopoma stevenorrisi | reverse complement strand
TGCCAAGTATTAAATATTAACTGAAAAGTATTAAAACAGATGTTTTACCCCTATATTATTGATAAAAATATACAACACTTGGCACGTGATACGTTCATGACCACTTCTGCACACAGCTCGAGCTGCTGATTAACATTCTAACCTTTCTGTATTGAATGTCAGTTATCTGTGTCCTTACCTGTGAACCGAAACCTCAGTAAGAGACAAACAGACATTTGAATCCACCTGCATCCAACCATCCTGCGTCTCTGTCTTCTTCTCAACT
Organism: Microctenopoma stevenorrisi; assembly: GCA_032270685.1. Lineage (NCBI taxonomy): Eukaryota > Metazoa > Chordata > Actinopteri > Anabantiformes > Anabantidae > Microctenopoma > Microctenopoma stevenorrisi. Next base: position 16,993 of record JAUMTR010265516.1, on the reverse strand, counting down.
AACACAACCTGTGCAGTGGTTTCTTCTTAAAGACAAAGACAGTGTTAACTTCCTGTAAACAGTGAGGTGTCACTTCCTGACGACCCTTTTGGGACGTCTTTTGTGTCCGTCAACCTGTCTTCAGGGTTTCATCAGCAGACAGACTGACACACAGAACATCTGAACCAGGACCTCGAGACCAGCGTCCGTCTCCTCTGTTCCCTCAGCTCTCTGTGCCGCCTTAGTCTAACTCCGTATCAGACCAACTGTGATTATCAGCCTCCTCACCTGGAGAAAACCCTGTTAGACCAGTAAACATATGTTTATCACTTCCTTCTGGAAGATGGTGGGGAATCATTAAAACTCCAGAGGGAGGGACAGCCCCCCCACCCCACCCCACCCAAAGTTGGGAAATTCCAGTTACGCTTATTGACAATAAAAAAGGATTCTGATTCTGATTCTCCTCTACTCTGTTCAATAAGAACCACCTCCTGCAGCACTTACCCCCGACTGTGAAGACTCAACGTGTAGATGCTGATCTCTGTCTGTAGGGGGCGCTGAGTGCTAGCTCCACTCACAGCATCTTCTATACAACCCACTGGTGTTATTGTCTGTTCATTAAACCTTTTAACCCCCCAGGATCAGCAGATGAGCAGTAGAGGCTCAGAACAATGACCTGAATCAGTCAACATGTCAGTATCTTCATTAACTCACAGCATGATGAGTGTATGTGACATCATAAAGTGAGCAGTTATGCACATGCTTTGTCCATTTTATTTAAAACTATAAAACAATAAATCACCACCAAGGAGAATCATTTCCAGCAGGACAGGAAATTCTACACACAGGAAACAGAAACGCAGGTTAAGACCAAACGAACCATCTGTTACGATGATTTTTACAACTCTGTGGGAGTTTGACAGTCTTAACTGTCCAAATAGTTTTTTCTTGTTTCTTGTAGAAAGAAATCTGTGGGCCCTTTTCATAAGTTCTAGTTCTACACAGAGGTCAGGGTCTCCGCTTTGGACATGAACCTTCATCAGATTGTTAATGAGCAGAGTCAACACTTTCTATCAGAACTTTCTACTCTACCTGACTAAATGTTAAAACTTTTTAAAATATTTTTGACAGAACCAGGGCGGCTTTGAGGTTTTGCCAAACCCCTGGATTAGTTGGGGGAATCGTAGATGGGCTCATTCAAAGACTCAGCAGAAGAAAAAGACGAGTCCACCGTGTTGCAGGTCACTGCACCAACATTACCATAAACATTCACCAGATCCTGGAAGGAAACAGCACAAATAAAGATTCTTGAAGATTCAAACATCACCAGACAGATGTGACATGTTAGTCTGAAGGTGGCGCTACTGAGTCAGTGGGAGGCGGCCACACTGACAAGAATCATTCATCATGAACGCACTCTGATAATAAAACAGATATGAGGTTCTTTCTTCCATGAAAACAGCTTCTTCTTACCAAGGATTTAAAGCTGCAGTCCTTAACGTAGGTGATGGAGTTGAAGGAAACAGCATCGTCAGGTTCAACCTGCTCAGAGAAAGCAACACAGATTCTCAGCACTCAAATATCCAAATATTCTTTGGATTCACGAGTCTTTGTTTTGTTTGACACAGACCAGTTCAAACGTGACCACGAGAGTAAATCTGTGACCTCACCGTGTTCTGACAGGTTTCCAGACCCGACTCCGTCCCTTCGGGGTTTAATCTCAGACCCTGCACACACAGAGTTTATTGACTTTTAACCTTTGTAGTGATAGAGTGTGTAGAGTTACACAGAGCTACACATCTCTAAGTCATACTCTCGTATTTGGTTCTGTGGAAAAACTCACCATGTTCTCAGACAGCTCTCGTGTATTCTCTGGAGAGACAAAAGAATGGATATTGACAAAAAGATTCTGGCCCGTCTCAAATGTTTCCTTTTACTTTTTTCCCACCTTTAGTTCTTTTCCATCTGACGAGTCCAATAATGAGAGAAACAACAGTTATTAACGGCGCTGCTGCAGTCACAGCTACAATAACGTGCAACAGCCGCCGACCTGGAAAGAGAATTTAAATGTGGTGACGCGCTGGATCACGTGAGCAACAACAGGAAGCCAGAAGGAAAAGGACTGAAACAGCAAACAAAATTCACATGTCCACCATAAAAACAAATTCAAAACCCCGTCTGACTCCTAGTCCATCGCCCACCAGGTGTGTCGCTGAGCCAGACACCCAGCGCCTAACACTAAGTCGCTTTGGATAGAAGCGTCTCCAGAGTAAAGTAAGAGGAGAAATGTTCGGTCACTACCATGATGTCTTGTTGCGTTTCTCTTCATTGTGTTGTCTCTTATTTTTGTTTGTTCTGATGGAGTTTGATTCATTGTTGTTGTTGTTTTTGTTGCTTCTTCACCTGAACAAATTTGTGCAGAAATAATTAATCAGACAGACATTTAAAACTTTGGTCTTTGATGATGTTCTCACCTGTGTGATCACCTGAAGACTGACGTCTGAAGGTGAACTGCTGCTTTCTACCGTCTCCTTCTGTCACCTCACACTTCAGTAAGTCATCAGACCTCTGATGAAGCTCAGACTTTGTAAAGGTCACGATGGCCGAGCAGTAGGGCTGTGATGTCTGCATGTCTGGGAAAAGGCTTTTATCGCCCTCATTGACCCACTTGACTGTGTGTCGACACTGTGCATGTGTCGACACAAAGCAGAAACGGGAGATCTTATTACGGTCCATGTGTTCGGTCACTGTTGAAGATGAAGAGAGAGAAACATCTGTAACTCGATCACTGTAGTAATCTCATAAGCATGATAACTTTAAGCCAGAGATTTATTAGGGTTAGGGTGTCATGTGCTTCACCACTGACTCTGATCCTGTTACTTGCTTCTATCTTTTGATAGAAATCCAAAATATCTGAAACATAAAGTGAACGTTACATCCGCAGCACTAAATGTTAAACTGCGTTGTGTTTTCATAAATGTGCTGCTGCGTTTCCATAGTTACAGCTGGAAACAGTTGAGCAGCTACATCTGCCTATGAACCAGATTTATTTTGGGCAGCAGCGGAAACGAAGTTTCATCTGCAGTGCAGACCAGTCGTGTAGTTTAGCAAGCAGGGGAAGAGGGTCGTGGGGGGGCAGGAAGTCACAGAGAGTGAGAGAGAAGAGACTGTTTTTCTTACACAACATCAGAACTTTACAACATGAACACATCTAAAGTATCACGTTTTTTTATTAGTTATTAATGTTTAAGTGCTGGGCTGATAAATACTCACTGAAAACAACGAACAGATAAACCTCAGAGTCCTGTTGTCGTGTTCGTCTGCAGACATATCGACCAGCATCACTCACAGCTACTTTCTTTAGAACCAGAGAACAGTTCTCTGTGAGACTTAGTCTGTCGGACTGAGCTTTGGCTTCCTTGTGAAGCTGACCTCGACTAAACAGCACCGTGTCGTTGCTGGTGGTCCAGGTAGTACCGTCACATTTATCCTGATCACGGATCAGCTCATTTTGACAGTGTAACACGACGTCATCTCCACGTCTGACGGTGACGAGCGAGTAGAGCTGCACAGTTACTGCTGTTCAAAGAGAGAGAGGAGTGAGTTACACGACTTTTAAAGCAGAAAGAAAGTCTTAGTTAGCAAAATCATCTGTGCAGAACAGAAACTTCATAACAAAGGATGTGCTCCTTGTGTTTTTACCTGGAAACTGAAGCATTAGTATCAGAGATAAAGACATTTTAATCCATCTGAATTCAAGCATCCTGCTTCTCTGTCGTCTTCTCACGTTCTCACACAACCTGCAAAGTGAGTTTTTCTTGAAGACAAACAGTCTTCACTTCCTCTGCCCGCTGACGCTGCACTTTTAATGACTGAGTTATGCGTTTATCTTTTCTAGCTGCTCGTTGGACTGATGTAAGACGTGTGTTTTTAAGCTTCATCAAGAAGTAAGAAAAAGTTTCACATCTTATTTTTTTGTTATTTCCAGCAGTGTCAACAGAAAGTAATAAACTTCAATAACAGACAAAAGAGCATAAGTGCAACTCTTCCTTTATGGCTCACAACCAGCCTTCTTAGTGTGAGCGACATCCCTGCCCCAGCATCCACCCAGATCTCTACGTGGTTTTAACTCGTAGCCAGATACTATTAGTCTGAGTTAACATGTTGGATTAGCACAGGAAAACCGTCCCATTGGTCGTTCAGACTCAAATGAATTATATGCAGCAGCAGCCAGAATCTTTGCAATAACGTGCACATGGGAACACCCCCCACCACCACCACCAACAACCTCACAGTAAATAGACGTGTTCAAGCTGCCGTTTTCTTTTTTGTTGTTTTATGTCACGTAAAACACAAAAATCTGAAATATTCAAATCCAGTTTGTTTATTTCTTAGACCAAAATAATAAATCACATGTTCACAGTCAACACAGACGCCTGCTGCCTTCAGTCAGTGGACGTTCAACAGATGCCGTTTACAATAACATCTGAATCAGTAACATCTGACATGAGATGGTTACAGTTCTGTTTCTGAAACATAGAAATGTTTCTTCTGTCCTCTGGCTAAATCAGCATGTGCACACAGGTGAACCGTTAACGCTCCACTAAATAAAAATGTCAGACAGCTTTTTATACATATATATTTATGTATATGAGCCTAGTTATTGTTAGCGTAGATGGGCTTGTTAGCGTAGATGGGCTTGTTAGCGTAGATGGGCTCAGTGAAGGCTTCACCAGAAGAAGAAGAAGCTTCCATCCTGCTGTGGTTCAGTGCACCAACGTTCTCATAATACTTTTCCACGTCCTAGAAGAAAAAGGGTTTAACATACATATAAATTAAACATGACAGGAGTTCTCACTGCTCCGATGTATAAACTGACATGTTCTTCCATCTTTCACCTGCTGAGTCCATTCTGACTGGTGACAAGTTGACATGTTGGTCTGAAGGTGGCGCTGTGGTGCACATGTGTAGTGTCTGTGTGTGTGTGTGTGTGTGTGTGTTTGTGTGTGTGTGTGCACGAGCCAGCCAGGTCACTGCCATGGCCCCCCCCCCCAAGGGGCTCACCCTGGGTTTATGTCTGTTTCCATTGACGTAGTTGGAGGAAGCAGCATTGTTTGGATCAGTCTACACAGAGAAGACGACTCAGATTAATACTATAATTCAGTATCTACATTTACACAAACACATTTCAGAGAAGTTCCAACGCCCCCGTTAGTTTAACCAGATCTCACAATGTCCTGACAGGCGTGTAGACCCAACCCAGTCCCTGCAGGCTTCACCTGCTCCTGCACAGACAGACAAGCATCGCAGCATCAGTGCAATGCATTTAATATAAGCATCATACTGTGAGTAATGTACTGTGCAGTGAAACTTGGAAACACGAAAATGAAGATTAAAGCCCAAACTTACCTCATTCTCATACAGCTGAGGTTTATTCTCTGAAAAGGCAAAGAAGAGACCAGTTTAAGTCAAATGTTGGTTCATTAATAGTCTTACTTTTACTTCTTTCTCACCTTGAGTTCGTTTCCATCTGACGAATCCAACGACGAGAGCAACGATTAGTGCTGCTGCAGCCACAGCTACAATAACGTACCACCAGGACCAACCTGAAAAAGAATTTAAACATGGGGACGAGCTGGATGCTGTGAGTAATAACTGATCATCGACAGACTGAAACCTTTTTAAACTCAGCAAAAAAGCATTAGACAGGAAAAGAGAAAGAAACGTGTGGTCACTACCTTTTCCCTTTGTTGGGTCCGTCTTTGATGTAATGTTACCTATAATGAATATATAAGCGGCCTAGTAGCTCAATGGGTTAAGCATCAGACTGGGATGCAGATAGTTGCTGGTTCGAAACCCGTCTGACTCCTAATCAAAGTGACATCACAAAGTCAGCCTTAAGTCAGACTCTCAAGTGTTGTCGTCGTTGTTTCCACAGGTGTGTAACGATAAAGATGAAGGAAACTATGATAATGATGGAGACCCTTCGTCTTCTGTCAGACTCCACTGATCAACAACAGACAGGACTCCACTCACCGTCCTGTGAAAATGATATTTTCTGTTTCTTGTCACTGGTTTTATTCCCTGCAGTAAAACGTTTGACATGTGAATTGTAGAACTGAAGAGAACAGATTTCATCCAACAAAAACCTTCAGTGTAAAAAAGCAGCAGTTTAACAGGAGAGTAGAACGTAAGCTCCCAGGTCCCTCTTCAGGTTCAGAAAGCAGACACCCTCTCTACCTTTAATGACCTGGTAGCTCAATGGGTTAAGTGTCAGACTGGGATACAGAAGGTTGTGGGTTTGAACCCCGTCTGACTCCTAGTCCATCCTCTACCAGGTGTGTCCCTGAGCCAGACGCCCAGCGCTAGCTCCCTGTAAGTCGCTTTAGAGAAAAGCGTCTGCCAAGCAAAGTAAAGTAAAGTAAAGAATCAGTCAAATCCTCACCGGTCGTGTGTGATCTGAAGGTGAACTGCTGCTTTCTACCGTCTTCATGTGTCACCTCACACTTCAAAAAGTCATCAGACCTCTGATGAAGCTCAGATGTTGTTAATGTCACAGTGTCAGAACAGGAACGCTGTGGTTCCTTGTTCTTCTTTCCCTCATTCAGCCACTTCACTGTTCGACCAGACACAACCCAACACACTAACAAGCTGCTGTTGTGTGTCACAGTCTCACCTGGACTTCCTCCTTTATTTTGAAAGACCCACTTCCTGTTCCTCCCTACCCTTGGTTCCTCAGCCTTACCTAGAATCAGCTCCCAATGTGTCACTGTTTCTACCTTTTTCACTTGTTGCAACTTTCCAGCTCCTCTCTTTGTGGATCACTCAAACCAGACTCTGGCCCTGAACCTGCCTTTAGCCAAACCCCAGAAGAACCTTTTGGGTCACCAGGTGTTTGGACCTCAGCCTGTCTCTGGTTTTCCCGCTCTGCTTGTCTCTCTGGTTACGCCTCCGAACCTAACTTGTTTTTGGATCGTCCCCATCGATTCTGTGAGTATGTTTAGCGCTCGAGGTTTTGCAGTTGCCATCTTGGTGACCGCACCTTATCTGGAGCAGCCATTTTGTCCATACCGCTTAAATGTTTGCTCATCTGCTCTGACACCACTGCCTGATTACACTTTCTGCTGTTTTTATAGCAAATCATCCAAACCCTTCTTGGTTTCCTCACTTCCTTTCTGGGTCCAAAAACGTCACAGTTGTGCTGTTCTGCAGGGTAATCCATGAGATTCTGACTAAAATCATCTTCACTACGTTTAAAACGAGAGGACAAACCAACTTGGCGGTGCAAAAAAAAGCAGCGCAAACTGGTACCACGTCCCTCCATCTAGAACTAAACATACCATCACTGATGATCCCGTAGTTGGTTAAATATATATATAAATGTGATTAAAATGAGTTTTGTTGTATAATTATTGGATGGAAACGTGATGTAAATACTCACTGGTAACGACGGACAGATAAACCATAGAGTCGTGGAAATCTTGTCCTGATATAAACTGTCTGCAGGTGTAACGACCAGCATCTTCGTCTGTGACCTTCATTATAACCAGAGAACATTTCTTTGTTAGACTCAGTCTGTCGGATTTAGTTTAGAGTCTTTGTGAATCTTCCCATGTTGGAACAGTGTTTCTGTTTGCCATGAAAGACTGAATAGCCAGACAACATCGTCACATTTCCTCTGCTCATTCCCACAAGGAAACGTGACAACATCTCCATCTCTGATAGTGCGATAGGAGTAACGGTTGCAATGTCCAACTCGTGCTGTGGAGTAAAAGAGACACGAGCGTCAAGTTTAAAAGTTATGTCAACTACATTTCCTATTTCAACTCTGTGGAAGGAAACTTCAGACACTCTTATCATATGTAGAAGTGTTTCTGTGTGTTCTTACCTGTAAAGTGAAGAACCAGAATCATATATAAAGACTTTTTAATCCTTCTGAATTCAACCATCCTGCTTCTCTGCGTCTCCCCTCTGTCTAGTTCTCACGCACACGACCATGAAGCCTTTACATCCCGTGACCACTCATGTGTCACTTCCTCTAATGACTTACAACTCTTCTCTTGTGACATTTTTCTTAACCGTCTTTGGAATTTATAGGAAAAACTGAGCAAAAAGTTTACGTTGAGGCTCGATGCATTTTACTGACACAGTAGAAACACGGTGGTATAGAGCTTAAATGTTGTACGAACAGACAATTCAATTCAGCTTTATTTATATAGCGCCAATTCACAACAGAGGTTATCTCAAGGAACTTTACAGTGTGAGGTTTAAGACCTTTCATGTCATATAGACATATACAGAAAACCCAACAGTCCAACTGAGCAGCACCAGGCGACAGTGGAGAGGAAAAACTCCCTTTAAGAGGAAGAAACCTCCAGCAGAACCAGGCTTAGGGTGGGCGGCCATCTGCCTCAACCGGTTGGGGTTAGTGGACAGAGGAGAGAGAAAAGAACAGCAGGTAACACAGATCACAACAAGACAAGAGTCGGACTCTTCGCCCACCAGAACATAGTGATTCTGGAAAAGAAGACGGGTGATCATTCAGAAAGTTGAACTAAATATAACACTATGACCTCTGTGGCTTTTGATAGTGTGAAGTATACGTAGTAGACATATGTCAAAATTAAAAGAAATGGTAAATGTTCTGCACTTATATAGAGCTTTTCTACCTAGACTGGTCCTCAAAGCGCTTTACACTGCTTCTCATTCACCCATTCACACACACACTCATACACCGATGGCAGAGCTGTGCAGCTGACCTGACCCACCGGGGGCAACTTGGGGTTCAGCGTCTTGCCCAAGGACACTTCGACATGTGACTGAAGGAGGCGGGGAATCAAAGGCGACTGCTCCACCTCCTGAGCCACAGCCGCCCAGAAGAAACATCATACAAGTCAGTCTTTTGAAACTGAACTTAACATTCGTACATCGTAACGTTACAGCTTCTCTTGATCTTTACTGGTTGTGCACATGTGTTTTGGGGGAAAGAAGGACTTCGTCTCAGCTCATCTCACCTGGATCTGCTCTTCAATCGGGTCCACCTGTCACCCTTAGCCTTACATACTTCCTGCTTCAAGCTCCACCCCTTTAAATGCCCAACTCACCTCCCGGAAGTAAACTAACTTGGAGCTCCTACAACAAACTTCCTGCAGGGGGACTTTTTTTTCCCATGGGACATTTCTACAGCATCATCCCAGGAAATTTTCATCTGGTCTTAGGTTGGATACGAGTTTGTTCGTTGAGTCTAATTCCATGTGTCAGGCTCACCTGTGTGTAGCTGCCCTTTCTCTTGCCTGTTCATAATGATTTTTCACTACTGGACTGGATTGATTCTGACTGTGACCACCCACTAGGGTCTATGAGGATTGGGGAATTACGTGCAGAACTCCTCGCCTGCCGGGCGAGGAGGAACTGACCACAGACACCTGAGGGATTGATAATGATCAGTGAGATTATCTGTTGGTTGATTTGTTGACGGTGGCGTAGAGGTCGCTGGGGTCAGTGGAGGCTCCAGGAGCTGCAGGAGAGGAGGAAACCTTCACAATGCTGTAGATCACAGCATCACCTTCATCCTTATCTTCATCTTTGTTCTGATCCTGGAAAGAAAATGTAGTTTATGATGGGTTTTTTTTGTGGATGATGTTTTAGCCCTCGGGTGTAAAACAGCAAGAACCTTGTAACCAGTCCGACGTGAAACTCACCGTGGATCTATTCTGGGTCTTACTGAGGTCTGTGGAGGCGAAGTGAGCTTTGTCTTCAGAATCCGACTACAAAGAGAAAACAGGACTCTTACTACTCTATATTTAAATTCTGTGTGTAGTGTTGTCTCTGCTGGGTTTAGGTAGAGATGGATGTTTCCCTGTGGGTCAGCGTCAGGTGTTCAGAAACGCATCTGCTCCACAGCATGAGACTAAGGTGAGTTCCACCGTTTAAATGATGAGCTGATTAAAACCATTCTTTCTCTGCTGAAGTGACATCAGGACTGTTTGTCAGTATCTTCAGGTGTCGACCTACAGAAAACTCAAATTCATTGAATCACTGTTCAGGTTTAAAACTCACCACGTTTTCAGTCGTACGTCTTTTGTTGCCTGAAAAAAAAACAAAGCGAGTCACAATTAGCATCTCTAGTAAAATGTTGATGTTGATTTTCACCTGTGAATGTTCTCACCCTTAGTTTTCTCACAGATGAAAACTACAACTGCTGAGACGACAGCCAAACCCAGAACAACAATGCAAAACAACCAAACTGGAGAGAGAGAGAGAGAGAGAGAGTCAAACATTCAGTCAGCTGTGACGTGATAATGAGTCGACATGAAGGTTTGACACTGACTGAATAAGAGAGTGTGTCCACACACAGCTGAGAGACAGAGAGACAGTCGCTACCTTGTGCTGCTAGATTCTCACTGTTTGCGGGTGGTGTTGTTGTTGTTGTGTTTGGTGTGGTTGGTTTTGTTGGAGTAGTTGTTGTTGTTGGAGTAGTTCTGTTTGACATTGTTGAGCTCGTTGTTGTTGCTGAGGTGTTCGTTGAGGTTCCATTTGTTCCTGAACAACAGATAATATGACAATAAACCACAGAGTTCACGATGCAGCTCGTGAACAATCAGAAAAGATTAAAAACATTGTGTTTAAAGTATTAAAGCCACCAGAAGATGAACTGTGAGGTGTCTGCATATTTTAAAAGCTCCCGGTTATAATGTTGTTTGTTGAGAAAATGATTCAACTTAAAGAAACAAGGTCTGAGACTGAATCAGTGAAAAGTCTCCACCCTCAGTTTGAAATTCACACTAAAGACAAAGACACAGAGACAGATTCTACCTGAGGCTGGAGGTACAGTGGTGGTGGGACTCTGCATTGGTGCATTTTTATGAAGACAGACAGACAGGTCAGAAAATTCATCACAGAAAACAAAGAATCATTTCTGAGGTTTAACATCCTGGTTCAGTTACTGGGTGGAGGTCCTGTGCTGCTCTCTCTCTCCTCTCTGTGTTTCCTGTCTCTCTACACAGTCGGATGAAGACAATAAGCCAACATTAAAAAAAAGCAGAAAAGTTCTCTCTGCAGCAGCATTGACCAGCATCTTCATCTTCACCTTCAGAACCAGAGAACAGTTCTGTGACTCTGTGACGTTTAACTACAGACGACCGTGATGCTCTCGTAGCTCTGCAGCGTTCTTACCTGCAGCGTGAACCATCAGCATCAGCACTAAAATCCTCTGAATCCACCCGGGCTCCATCCCTCACTCTGCTCTCACTCGTTCCGCGTCTCGACTGACAGATTCTGTGACAGATCTTTTTTTTCTTCCTGTCATTAAGGAGGCATCACTTCCTCAAAGTGACTCTAGTCTGTGGTTCCTCTGTTCTCTTCACATGAACTTCAGGTTATGGGCCTTGAATCTCTTCGAATTACCCGCAGATGTCGAACGAGCGGAAAAGTCGTATTTGTGTGTGTTTAATGCATGAGATAATGCAACAGTAGACCACGGGACGTTCAGCGTGTTGTTGGTTTACTCTGCAGTATGAACATTTTCTCTCTTAGTCTGACTCTTTACGTGACTCTGCAGCAGGTGGAGGAGGAGACTGGACCTGATGCACAGTACAGTGTGTTACTGGTCTGTCGGCTTCTCACAGTAGGTCTGAAGTCATCTTTTTATTTCTGAGAATTCAGTGGGGGGGAGGGGTTCTTAGCAGGGCCTGTGAAGCTTTGGCCACAAGCTATGACTAATAGAAAAGCCAGATATATAAGTGGGTAAGAAGCTGATGAGGTCATCGCTGAGCTGCCTGCATGTAGCTTCCTGTAGGCAGAGCTTCGACTTGTCAAAGTGTCACTTTTAAACACAGCCGGTCTGTTTGTGTTCTGAAATGTTTTGCTGCAAATGAGAAAGAAAACAAGTTCTGTGTGTGTGTGTGTGTGTGTGTGTGTGTGTGCGCGTGTGTGTGAACGTTTCCCAGCTTCTCGTGCTGCATTAAGGGTTTCTGGTCTGTCAGAGGTGTCACAGCGCAGCTTCAGGAGGAGATGGTGTCCCTCAGTCTGAAACCTGTTGAACGTGGCCTGGACTGTTGTGTGTCTGTGCATTTCTTTGTCATCATGTCTGCGTTTAATATTATGTAGATTATTGCTGGAGCCCAGTGCAGGCCGAGCCGTTTCAGCCAGCAGAGAGGAGGTTTACCACTGTGGGTGACGGAACAGGAAGTGGGGAGCTGTGCAGAGGCAGCTTTGTAGTGTGGTCTGAGGTACAGAGGTGTGTGTGTGTGTGTGTGTGTGTGTGACAGAGAGACAAAACATGCACAAACAATGACATCATGCTGTTTAATATAACACCACCTTGAGCTCCAGCCCCCACAGAGACTCTAGAGCAGATTCAACCCCCCCACCCCCAACATTACAGACATTTATAATTCAGCACGGATGTTTATTAACTTTCGTCTTTATGATCAATGTGTAGTTTTGAGTCCTCGCTCTTCTTTGTAGACAACAAGTCCTTCGCCTTTCTTGAAACACCTTGGTGCAGAGGAACAGCAGTGAGTTTAATCCGTTCATAGCGGGTTCTGCTCTTCAGCAGTGGTTCTTGATGGTTCAGTGGGCGGAGCTGCTGTCGTCAAACCCAGGGAGGAGCGGCGTGATGTCCAGTCCCCTCAGGGTACACGTTGAGGTGAGGACACCAGTGCCCTGACGCTTGCCACCTCAAGGGGGCAGCCTGTCTACCTTGGTGCATCTTTATTGTCTTCTGCTCCTGAAGAAATAAAAAGCAAAGGTCAGAAAATTCATCACAGAAAACAAAGAATAATTTCTGAGGTTTAACATCCTGGTTCAGTTACTGGGTGGAGGTCCTGTGCTGCTCTCTCTCTCCTCTCTGTGTTTCCTGTCTCTCTACACAGTCGGATGAAGACAATAAGCCAACATTAAAAAAAAGCAGAAAAGTTCTCTCTGCAGCAGCATTGACCAGCATCTTCATCTTCACCTTCAGAACCAGAGAACAGTTCTGTGACTCTCCTTTAGTTCTGTCACACGCCTGATCACCTGTACGTTTAACTACAGACGACCGTGATGCTCTCGTAGCTCTGCAGCGTTCTTACCTGCAGCCTGAACCATCAGCATCAGCACTAAAATCCTCTGAATCCATCCGGGCTCCATCCCTCACTCTGCTCTCACTCGTTCCTCGTTAATCTCTTCGTGTCGCGTCTCGACTGACAGATTCTGTGACTGACAATTTATTTTCTCTTCCTGTGATTAGTGAGGCATCACTTCCTCTGTGTAGAAGTGACTGTCTGTGGTTTCTCTGTTCAAACATTTTCTGATTATTAGAAATCATGACTCTTTATGTGAGATACTGCAGCAGGTGGGAGACTGGACCTGCCGTGCTTTTATCTTCATCGTGGTGTTTCCTTTGACAAACACAGCACACACACACACACACGTGTGGTTCAGTCTGGCGCAAACAGTGTCACAGCCCCGTCTACTGCCTGGGCCCTGACATGAAGGACTAATAGAAGGATGGAGAGTATTAATGAGTTGCTGTCTGGCTGGTTCAGGACCTGATCTGAGACTAATGGGACAAATGTGCACCATGGACGGTGTTGATATGTTTCCATATGAATTAATGTCGATCATCTTCCTAGATGACAAACACAAACTCAAAATGTGATGTGAGCTGTGGCAGAGGCCACCTGTAGGTGTCACTGTGGTTCAGATGGTGGCTCCTGTTCAAACTCACTGACTTTTCTCCAGCTGCATGAAAACACAAAGTCGACACTGTAAAAATCAAGGTTTCTTGAAACCTCGTGTTCATAAATGTTCTCACCTGTAGTTCTGCTGTTATGAGCTTTGCTAAAACCACAAATATAATGACACATCTGAGCTGGAAAATATAAGAAAACGTTTTGGCTGTGATCCTTTCCAGCGCCTCAGAAAGCTCACGAGACTAAAAACTGATGGAAAGCAAGTGTCCACACAGCTGAGTAATTTGTTGTTTCTGGATTCTCGTTGTGTGTCCTGCTGTGCACCATGTATTCTCACCTGTAAACTAAACCATCGGTGATGTGCGTTTGGGCCCATATGTGTGAAAAAGGATGTACATTTAAAAATAATACGGGTCAATTTTCCGTCAGATGGAGTCACCCACATTAAATCTGCTGTCGCTAATAAACATAAGTGATGATGATATTGAACAGCACTGACTCATTTCTGTGGTGAGTTGATGTGGAACTTGACCACGTTCTGTCTTTGACCTTCCTCATTTAAAAGTCTCTACCTAAAGGTTAATTTCATTAAGCCTCATCCAAGAGCTCAGTGTAGACTAACATCTGGTGGACACAGTTTGTGTTGGAGGCAGATCCTGGCATCACGTTTCATGCAGCACAGCAAGTTATGAACACAGCATTTAAAAACAGGAAACTGACGTGGAGGAATAGTCGACCCTCATGAAGTCTGTTTCTAATGGTTTGATCAGAGACATTCATGCCGCCGGCCCGCTGGAGGTCATTCTGTAGGGCTGGCAGCCTGTCAATGGAGGGAGCTGGGGCGTGTAGCACCCAGTAATGTTGCAGTGAACATAGACATGACAAAGTCCTCTCTGCCCCCCAACATGGTGGAAACACAACAGCAACCAGAAGCAATGTGAACAAGACGAGAAGTTTTCTTTTAGAAGAAAATGACGACAAACTCATGTTGCCTGCACAAAGTCGAAGCTCATTTTCTGTAGGAGAAAAGAATCAGAAGAACTGTGAATGTAACTGAAGACAGCTTCACCGCTCTATTGGGAAGTGGAGCAGTGGAGGTGGCTTGAAGCGTTGGCCCATAGTTTCCAGCTCATGTTGCAATATTGTTGTGTGCTGCACTTCTACATTCATATTAAGAAGAAGCTAAGTTCACTGGGTAGGAGGTGGGAAAGGAGCACAAAGCTTCATTTATCGTTGTCATATCAACACATTCTCGTCCCTCAGTTTGATGGTCAGCACAGTCACCATTTCCATTTCCCTTAAGGTAAAGTGACGTCATCGCCATCTTTGACAGAGTCACCTGCTCGGTAGAGATCTGCAGCGTGTGTTACGACCAGATAAACAGAGACCAGACAGACAAACAGACTCAGGAGAGTTTATTGTGGTTCAGTAGTGAGTCACGCTTCTCTGGTTTCTCTTACTCTTCTACCACAAGAAGACAGAAAGTTCACATATCTTTAACTCACAGCTAAAAAAAGCCACTGTACTGATTTAATCTAGAAATAGGTCTGTGATCCACCTAAACAACATTTTGTTGGTGTGACTTGTTGACGGTAGCGTAGAGGTTGCTGTGATCAGTGGAAGCTTCAGAGGGAGAAGAGGGAACTCTCACAGAGCTGTAGGTCACGGCATCAGCAACATCCGTCTGAATGTGGAAGGAAACACAAGCCACACAGAAATGGTCTGTAACGAGCACAGGAACTGGCTAATCTGTTTCCAGCAAATCTGTTTCTATGCTTTCACACTGGGTTACAAAACCAAAACAGAAAGATTCTAAATTATCTGAGCGCCCACAGCTGATACATCTCATTTGTTATTACGTACCTGGGATTTACTTTTTGTCTTCTCGATGTGGCTGATGGAGGCGTAGAAAACCCCGTCAGTATCAACCTACACAGAGAACATGTAGTCACACCGACTCACCCTTCCTCCCATTTGTCCTTCGTACTGTGTGTGGTGTGTATCTCACCGTGTCCTGAGCGGTTTCTGGAGCAGGATTTAAGCTCGGTTCCTTCACCACGTTTCCATCCGTCTCCCTTTTCTCTTCTTTCTTCTCTGCAAAAAACACAGAAAGTGAAAATCTCAGTTCCATCAGAAATTCCTGGTTGTTAAAGTTTCATGTGTGGATGTGTCACCTTTAGATTTCTTGCATCTGATCGTCACTCCAACCATCACTAACGCTGTTAAAACTACAGCAACAATCGCGTACAGCAACCAGGAATCTGAAGAGAATTATTCTTTAAATGTGAAACACAGTTACTTCTTTTAAGGCAATGAGAAATTACAACAGATGAAACGTATTAAATAGTCCCATCAGTCTGAGATTGACTTGAACATGTTTTCTTACCAGTCACCCGACGTCTGAGGGGAAACACCTTCTCTTGTTTTGTGTGGTTATCTGTCACATTACACGTCAGTGAATCCAGATACTTTTCTTTCTGATTATTGTGAGATGTTGTAAATGTCACAGTAGCTGAACAGGAATGTGTTGTTGTCTCCACGTCCCCATCAACCTCATACAACCAGTTCACACTGTATCTACACTCTCCATATATCAACACAGCACATGTTAGGTCGACCGTATCACTGCTGTTATTTTTAGTGACTGGTGATGGAGAAAAAAGACATAAAGAGGAAAATTAACATCATCACTGCATCAGAATTATTGTAAAGTTTTAGTGTGTTGTTGTAATAAAAGAGTTTTAGGTAAAAACATTATGATGTAAATACTCACAGGTGACAACAAACAGATCAAACATAGAGTCTCCACCTTGGTGTTGTTCTGATATAAACTGTCTGCAGGTGTAAACACCAACATCATCAGCTGTGACGTTGTTTATAAACAGAGAACATTTCTCTGTAACTCTCAGTCTGTCTGATTCGGCGTCTTTGTGAATCTGACCACGTTCAATCAGTGCAACTGCTGCTTTGTCTCCTTTTTTACTAAAAAGCCATGTGATACCATCACATTCATCACTGATTCTTTTGTCACACGGCAAAGTGACGTCATCTCCATCTCTGACAGTGACGGGGGGATTTTGTCCACTTGCTGCTGCTGTTTGCACTGAGTAATATGAAACATACAGAGAATTAGAACAGAGTTATAAATAATCACTCAAATGCTTTTTTAAGGGAAATCCACAAAACCAGATCTTCTGAAAAATTTAATCTAGTTAGTGAATGTATCAAGATAAATCTTTGTTGCTATGGTAATAAACAGCGTGTGTATGGACTGGTGCTCATCTGTCAATCAGTTCCACAGGTGAAGCAACAGAAGAGCTACGTGAGGAGAGTAAATA
>JAUMTR010265147.1:0-17354 GCA_032270685.1 Microctenopoma stevenorrisi | reverse complement strand
GGGGGGGGGGGTTGGATACACTAGTGT
Source organism: Microctenopoma stevenorrisi (assembly GCA_032270685.1). Taxonomy (NCBI): domain Eukaryota; kingdom Metazoa; phylum Chordata; class Actinopteri; order Anabantiformes; family Anabantidae; genus Microctenopoma; species Microctenopoma stevenorrisi. The sequence goes on along the minus strand of JAUMTR010265147.1, from coordinate 17,327 downwards.
ATCAAAAAAAGGTGGAGGTGGAGACAGGGCGGGTGGCCCATTTAATTGTCTGCATGATGGAGGAGCGGGAGACTAATTACATTTAGTATTGAAGTAACTTGTAGCTTGTTTCTTTTCTCTAAATAAGATGTATTTCCAGCCTTTACCATTTGTTTAATGTTAATAGATTAATCCTCTTCCATTTGTTTTCTCTCAGGTGGAAAAGTTAAATCAGCAGTTCACTGAGGAGAGACTCAAATATGAGCAGCAGATACAGGAGCTACAAGTGGAGCTACAGACCAAGATACAAGAGGTTCATGTTTTTTCGGATACTGAGTTTAGGTTTATTTTGTCTCACATTTGTCCTTTGTTTTACGTCTGAAATGACTCATTGGATTTTACGCTACAAACCACACATACAACATTTTTACTTTACATTACAAAACATCACTGAAATAAAAAAATTAACCCTGAGATCTTGGACCAGATTAGACCAGCTCACAAAACTCTCAACAAATTAAATCTGGCCTTTCAAAAAAAACAACCTTTGGACACCCATAAGTCCCATAAGAAGATGTACAGAAAGTGATAATGAGTCTTTAACATCTTGAGACAGTGTTTTATTTTGATGAATTGTGTTGACAATTCTCACTTGGATCCAGAAAAATAAAAACATCCTGATTTATTTAAATCAAACACGGCTCTCCCAGTTTTCTGAGGGAAAGATGGAGCTCGAGAGGCATCTAAAGAGGGATGGGTTGGTTAAATGTTCAGGAAAAAGCAGGAGATGAACAAGTAGGAATGCTGCAAACTGTGCTTTACATGTCTCAACTGACGAGCATCCGTCAGAACACTTGGAAGGCGGTAGGTTGGGCCGTGAGTTTCACAAAAAAAGGTGAAGAGCCTGTTCAGACAAGATTGTAACCATCTGAGTCGGTATCTGCCACATGGTGTCTGGGAAAAACAGAGTGGGACAAAGACACACAGACACACACAGGAGCTGGACAGCAAGACTCCTACAAGTGGTTCATGGACCCGAAATCCTCAATCCAGTGTCCAAAACCTAAGAAAGGAAGAAAGCGCCACACAACACTAATGAACAGACTGTTGATCTGTTTCCCTGCGAGTGTGGAAATATGTTATTTAATGCTAGAAACATAACAACCACACAACAAAGAAGTCATATAAGCAGATGGTTGTGTTTACCTAATGTCAGCTCTACAGTTGAAAAAAGATTACTATTACATTTCTTTAGATGTGAACATGATTCTCTTCATTTCTCTCTTTCTACACAGTTGGAAACATGTCAAGCTGCTCAAGCTAAACCCTTCTCTTTTTGGGTAAGTGATCAAATAGAATACATTAAAAAAATATAAAATAAATAAATATAAAATACTTTACATGAGGCATCACAGCAGTGGTTTAGAGTTAGGAAAAGAATCGCTTTACATACGCAAAGCCTACATTAAAAATGACACCAAATCCTTTTTTTAAGTTAGTCCTCAATCCACCCCAACCACCTGCTTGCATTTCATTTGCAAAAGTAACATGCCAAAATAATTTCCCCCTGGGAATAATAAAGTTTTCTGAATCGGAATCTAAAATGTTTCAAACCACAAAAAAATCTTGCACATTATTCATTCAATAGAATATGTTTCATCACAATATGATAATTATGTTTTCTACAAACATCATGTGAATAAACATATAGGTCCTAATGTAGATGAAGATTCTCAGTTACATAGTTGTATGTATGTACGTTAGTAATTTTAGCTATGAACCTGAGTTTGACTCTGTTAGAGTCTCTGCTGTGTCACAGTGACTGAGAATAAAAAGGTTTAATATGACTGAGGGTGAGGATTCAAAAATTCTGATCATACAAAAATGCCTGTGGTTCAGTCGTGCTGCATGTTGACTCACAATCAAAGAAAAGAAAACTTTGTAAAGAAAATGTACTCTCTCTCTCAGAGTAGGTTTTCCATAGGAAGGACAGAGGAGAAGAAGCAGAGAGGAGAAGAAGCTGAGAACAAAGTTCACCCTCAGGACGAACTGGAGAGAGATGAGGTTCATATGCTGTATTTATTTTTATCACGTTGATTCTTCTCCAGACACCACGTCTTTGTTTTCAGTTCCTCTTCATATTTACATCTATTTTATACTTTATTAGTAGTTACTTTGTGAGTTTGTGATATATTAACATGAACAAACATCTTCTGAGGCTTTTTCCAACAGACATGCACAAAAGTTGGCTCAGAAACATCACTGCTGCAGATTTTTATTCCAGATTCTTTTTATACCAGACAGGATCAAATCACGGTGGAGTTTAAGAGCATGTCAGGACCAGATACAGAACTATACATGTAGAGTTTAAGATCAGTCACCAAGTACCGGTACATCCAAGATTAGGTTCATTAAATACAAATTACAAACTAAATATTGGCCTGTTCTGTTTTTTGAAAGGACAAACTTTCAAATCAAAACTGCAACAAAAACACAAAGTCAAGCAAAACTTAACAGTTGAACACAAATATAATATGTTTCTTTCCGTTCCTGCCTTTTAGGTTTTCACATCAACCTGCATATTTGGTTTGGCAGTGATTTTACACAGAATGCTCTTCCTTACACAAACCACCAGCCAGTAAACAACTTCAGACTTCCTACTGCGCCACTGCCCACCTTAGTTTGAACATAAATAATCTTAAGCTCCTCATGATGTAAACATTCACTCTTTTTCCTAAAATATTGAAATTTAAAAGACCATAATACACGTAACATGTGATATGCTCTGTCAAATTTAACCTGTTTGTTAATTTTCATTTGGAGTCGATCCAAATGCGCTCGCGCTCTGTCCCTCTTGTGTAGGGGAAACACTGAACACATTTAGGATGAATTGGAGTGTAATCTGCAAACCAGAGTAGTAGATTAATATGTAATAGATAAATTATTACATTTCTTCTAAACATAAACATGATTCTCTTCATTTCTCTCTTTCTACACAGTTGGATGTTGCTCAAGGTGAATCCTCCTCTTTACTGGTAAGTGATCATAATAGAATAAAGTCAGACTCGCTCCACAAACACAAAGCCTGCATTAGAAATGACACCAAAACCTTTTTGTTCTTGAACTCAAGTTAGCTCTCCATCTACCCCAACCACCTGCTTGCATTTCATTTGCAATTGTAACATGCCAAAATAATTTCCCCCTGGTATTAATAAAGTTTTCTGAATCTGAAGTGATTCAAACCACAAAAAAAATCTTATTCATTCAAGGGAATATGTTTCATCACATTATGTTTTCTACTAAAATAATGTGAAGGAGACCGGGTTAAATAAACTTACTATAGGTCCTAATGTAGATGAAGATTTTCAGTTACGTAGTTGTATGTATGTCTGTTTGTAATTTTAGCTATAAACTTCTTTTTGGAATTGGAAAAGCTATAAACTGTTTGGAAATGCAAAAAACTGGATTTTGTGTTGATCATAAACACACGTTACTTATTCTATTACAAAAACACATACGTGACTTTTAAAAACTGACATCAGACGTGTGTAGTTACTGTTTATTGTAATTCATTCACTGTATTAAGAAAACATGTTTCTCATTGTCTCTGCTCTCAGGCGAACCAACAAATGGGTGAAGTTCAGAAACCTGAAGAAGAGAAACCGAACATTGAAGATCAACAACAGGAGCTGCAAAATGAGCTGATGAACAAGACAACAGAGGTTCATGTTTTGATACTGAATTTAGTTTCTTCTCACCATTTATTTGTCATTAGTGTTATCTAAAATTATTTATAGTTAAACATTTTACAATGGGACCTCATTATCACTCAAAGGTTAACGAATCAACTCAGTTTGTTATGTTAGTTCACTCAGAATAAACATTGTCTTCATCTTTAACTTATGTTTTATGGACAGTTCAGTGAGGACAGGTTAAAGTTTTAATGTTGAACAAGGTATTTGGTGGATAGACCCCGATGTTGTTTAGCTGTCTTCTATTCCACCACTTAATGTGACTGAAACAAATCTTTGAATGAATGAACTAATACCTGGTCCAATGCAGTTCGTTCCATCATTTGCACATCACTAGAGGCTGGACTGTGAGATATGAGGAGGCGGTTGGTGGCAGGATTGCGAGGTAGAAGTAAATGGCCCAGAGATAGACGAAGAGTAAGTAATAGGTAAATGGATTGCAACTAAATGTAATAGTTAACAGGTGAACAAAGAAACCACCGCCAGCTATATGTGATAGGCAGTTGGCAGATTGACCCCTATAAAGAAAACATCAACATCTTGATCAGCTGCAACCCCCCAAATAGAGAGGCCAGGGTTAATGCAGAGGTAAGCTAACAGGAGGTAGTGACTCATGACATGCGATGAAGCAACAATAAAAAAAGGCAGTAGTAGCAGGCCAGAAAGGCAGACAGGAGGAGGGAGGCGAAGACCAGGTGGCAAAAAATAGGAGGAGGCCGTCATCTGCAAATCCAGTCAACTCAGTGAAGCGAGCTGCCTGTTGATATTATCTACCAAATCTACGGAGGGCGCGGTGTTGGAGACAGTCAAAGAAATGGACAAAAGAATCAGAAAAATACGTGTCAGTCCAGGAATCTAGGAGAGTCTGAGATCTGAACTAGGTCCCACATTAAAGGGACCAATTCAGTAATAGAGGTGAGGCCAGCAAAAGCAGGAGAATGAATGAACGGCCTGGGGAACAGCGTGCGTAGCACCATTTCATCAAGTCTGAGCTTAAGAGATCGAGGAATTTCATTTACATGCTACAATAGTCAAGAGGGTGGGAAGCTTATTTCAACCCTGTAAGAGTTATGTCCAACCATTAAAAGATGAGGTTCCATTATATGATTTTAATGACACCTACCAAGCAACAGGAAATGAGAAGTCAACCAGACCAAACTTTGATATATACGTTCATGTACTAATGAAATTCTTTGTCTTTCTTCACTTTTACTACCTCTCAACTGAAAAAGCAGCTCCAGGATGAGGAGAAAAATGTGAATGACATTGGGTTGGAACTGAAACGTATACTGAAACAGCTGGAGGAAATCAACAAAAAGGTTAATCTTTTGAGCTAAATGAAAAAAAATTACAACCAAACTCAAACCTAAACTTAAACTTGGAGTAGAGCAGGGATTGTTTGAAAACAGGTAGAGGACCAAGTTTTTCTTTTCTGTGATATGAACTGAGGTAACATATGAGCTGGCCTATAACTATATCAAACATACAATGTAAAGATACATGTTTAACTGCTCACTCAGGCTACTTAACTTATGTTTAACAACCGGAATTTTATAATAACTGATCGTCTTCATCTGTCCAACGGCATAGATCAAGGAGCTCCAAAAGAAGAAGAGCAAGAGGAATTCTGAAAACGTGACGAAGCAACTAGATATAATCAAAGAGGTTCATCTTTTTATATCTCTGCAGACATTTATGTCTTCTACATGTGTAACAGATTTGTTGGAGCCAAGACAAATGAGACCAACGCATAAAATGCGCTATAAGAGTCCCATTGTCTCATAGAAATGATCATTTCTTAATGAAAGTCCAACAGTAAGTAAGTGCTTAAATAGAATTGCTGCTTAGATAATGTCCAAACTCTGACCAGCCATGTTTAGGTTTTAACCTGTTAAGCTCGTTGCGTTTTGTTTGTTTTTGTTATTTAGTCAGTGCACTCAGATTAATAGATTGAACCATATTTTATTCTGTAACAGACAGCAAAAACAATGTTTGATCATCTCCTTGATAAACTGATAGTCTGTCTTCATGTTTTCTACCTCTTAGTTGGAAAAGCAGCTCCAGAATGAAGAGAATAAGCTGAAACACATCAAGGACAAAGTGCAGCCTCTGAAGAATCAACTGAAGGCAATTAAAACACATCTTTTCAATTAAATAATCTACCCGCAGCTTAATTAAACCAATTTACAATGTGCTTGCTTGTTCTCATGTGTCGGTACGTACCAGTGCCTCCTTAGAGCTACAATAGAGCAACATGTCAGACATGTCACTCCTGGGTCCTACAACCAAACTGCACTCATATCGTAGTGAATCTAATAATTTAGTGTAGTTATTGTGGTAGAACCATCGTCTATATTCAGCGTTTTAAGCTATGTATTTTTTCTGTAACAGAAAGAGTAAATAGGATTAGTTTGTAGACCAGTTTGTTTTTCATCTGTCCCAAATCTGAGACGTGATGTGATGATCAACAATGGACAGAGCAGAGACAGATGGAAAACAAGCAGGACAAGAGAAATTATTATGAGCAGAAATACATAAATACATTGATTTTAATAAATTATTTTAGTACCTCTTCACATTGAATACTTTATTCTTCTACCCCTCAGGTGAACACAGAGCTCCAAGCTGAGAAGAACAAGAAGGATCCAGAGAAAAAGCAGCTGGAGAAGACGATCGCAAAGGTTCACTCAATCTTTTCTCTCCAAACAGGTCCTTCTATAGTCAGATTTGTCCTCTACATTTGCTTATTAGCACTGTGAAAAAGAAAGGAAGCCAATCTATTATCTGTCACCTGACAGTGTTCATGTCATGAATTGCAACAGCAAATATGTATTTGTAAAATGTTGATTTTAATGTAAAAATAAACATGTAATTGTTTTGAACGTTTGTGTCTCTTAATCTTTTCTACCTCTAGTTAAAAAAGGATCTCCATGCTGAAGAGAAGAAAATAAAGGAAGCCGAGGACAAAGTGAAGACTTTGACAAAACAGCTGGAGGATATTCACAAAAAGGTTCGTCTTCACTCAGATGATTTGTCTACATCTTGATTAATCCAAATAAAGCAGTTTGTTCTAACGATGTGTCAGCAATGTTTTCTGTGTACCTGTACATACGATTGGTTACAAATTAATAAGATGCCAAATAGGTATAATACTGTCCTTAAAGGGGTAGAGATGACAAATGATAGTTTAGAGAAGCAAGTTTTGATCTGCACATATTGTACTTACCCTGTATTTGCTAGAAACAAGGGAATCAAAAAAATTAAGTACCATATTTTTCGCCATATAAGACGCACTGGCATATAAGACGCACTCAATTTTTAAGAAGGAAAATCTAGGAAAAAAAGATTCTGAACCAAATACTGTAGTAAAATATTTTATATCAACTGTAAAGGGTTAACAACAGTTTAAGAACAATTTTATGTCTACCATGTAACATATTAAGAACTTAGTACTCTTAACTTAATTAACTGTTAATGAGAGTAAAGATTAACAGTTAACTGTTAATAACATTAACAAATAATTAATAAAGTTCGCGCCGTAACGTCACAAAACCTCTTGCTGTGTAGATTTTCACATAGATCCTTGCAATCCTTGCGACCTGGCAACATATTACATCAATTATAACAGTCCGTGTGAAACACAAACGAAAATTGCAGTTTAACGCGAGTTGTATGATGTAAACGAAGCCTCGATTCGTGACCAGCTGCGCGACACAGGCAGAAAGCGAGCAGCAGGATACGCCTCTCAGACACTCCGTGTGAGAACAGTGAGTAGACGGTTGCAGGCCATCTGGAGGTCTGGGCACGGGTGCAAATACGTCCAAGCCTGGACCCCCAGATGGACATTCGCCGTGTGAGACGCACCCATATTTACCCCCCAGTTTTGGGGAAGAAAAAGTGCGTCTTATATGGCGTAAAATACGGTATCTACAGAATGACAGATGCATGACAGTCTGTTCTGAGATTGATTTAATGTATCACAGTTGACTTCTATCCAGAAATTTGTTTCAAACAAGTTGATAACAATCTGATCCATCCTGTTGATCTCTCTTCTAAATCCCACAATGCAGCACAAGCCTGAGGAACAGAGACAGAAGGAGGCTGATATCTTGATGAATGAACCAGAGGACACAACCACAGAGGTTCATCTTAACACTCATCTGTTGTTTTTTTGTCTTCTAAGGAAAATATAGATTTTTAACATCTAACATTGATATCAATGCACAATAGCTATGAAAGATTTAAATGACTTTTTAACTTGGTATCACTGTTACACAGAGAAGACATTTATCAGTGAATATAGGGTATAACGTATAACAACACCAATCAAAGAACCATTTAAAAAATAAGTCGGGGTAAAAAACAAAGTCAGGGAAGCTTTCATTGTGGTAATAATCTTTAAAGTAATGCAACTTTTTCTTATGTATTAAACTTTACCCGTTTATAAAAAATTCAGGGCTGTCAGTCGATTAAAAAAATTAACTAATTAATCGCAAAATGTGTTGTAATTAATTTTGATTAATCACAATTTCTTTAAGCTGGGTCAAACACATTGTTGCACAACAGTATTAAAAGGACTAAATTAGTAGTAAATTAGTGCATTCACAGCAAGTTAGCAAAACACACATGGTTTTAACATCATAAAGTAAAAATAGCTGAAATGTCTCAGCTAAGGGACATTAGGACATTATGTATATACTATGCACAGTATATAGTAAATGTAGTTATACTATGAGTGATATAAACTAAATTTTTACATCATTCATTCTTCATTTTTTCTTTTATTAGTCGTTTTGACACATACATTTTAAGACAAGTCCAGTTTCTGTATGCTCAGACCTCATCATACCAATTTATAGATTAAACGACTGGAAATTATATATATTATGCTTTCCAACAGGATGCCAGCCCAGAATACAACAATCAACCAGAAGCAGATGGGACAAAAACAATGGACCCACAGGAAGCGAGCCCAGTCCATCCACCCTCAGTAGGTCAACATGGGACAGAATAGCAACGTTTGAGCAACAACAATGAGAATATCGCACACTTATAATTTGTCCTGAACAAGCAATGGTCATGAAGAAAGTAACTGTTCATTATGCACTGTAAAAGTAACTGTACCACGAAACCACACATTTGATAAGCACAGTCGACTGCACAACGTACACATCTACTACGCAGCAGATTCATTTGCAGATACATCCCCCTAACTTCTGAGTTTATTTTGATTTAAAAGTCCTTCAGTGGAGATTTAAATACATTACTTTACTGAATAAAGTAAATATAACTACAAAATACGGATTTCTATGTTATTTTGTCTTATAATTTTTATATAGTGTCCTGAATGTGTTTAAAGTGCAGTTTTTATTAAATGTGTATGTCACTGTCTATTGTTTTTACTCAAAATTTGTATCTCTGTATATTTAATTATTGTAGGCTGCTCACAGGTAACCATCATAATCAGCAGATAAAATAAAACATAAAATTATTATCTGGAACAATAACATTTAGGGTTTTAGTTAATAAAAGGAAATTGAGGATGCTTGTAGGAATTAATGCCATGAATAATTTACACATGTAATGTATCCCAGCCCTTTGTACAACAGTGGGTGTTTTTAAGAAGATCTCTGTATAGACAAACTGACGGGTCTATGGCCACCGCTTACCAGCATTATGTCACTGAAACACAACATGTCATTTCAAAGACATTTCCATGGTAGGATGTGTGCCGAATATTAATCTAAACATGCCTAAAACCTACAACACTGTAAACATGAAGATTAAAGAATGTAAAGGAGAGAATTGCGCTTGAATGTGTTGATAGTTATGCTGAGGATGGAAATGCCTTTTTTTGCAAAAAAAAAGTAAATAAACTGTTATCATCTATGAGTCAGTTTCGTGACCTTTCTGCTCTTCGTAACCATCAGTGTGGTTCAATCATGCCGACACAGGTAATGTTCCGTGGGACAGAAAGTCTCCCTCAAAGGCTGGCGTAGTGTTTGCCAGCGAACCAAAGGTGTTTGTGTGCACATGTTGAAATATGACTAATAATTACTTAAAATATAAACATTGCGACTGAATATTGATGTTTTGTCACAAACGTATTTGTGGCCAGATTATGTTTTAATAGTGTACTTAATTGTTATCTTGTACTGTGAAGACCTCTGAAAAGAACCACGGAAATATTTCACTAAATCTTCAAAGTGAAAAGAATTAGGGGAAAGATAACGATGAAGAATATACAGACGTATACAGAGTGCAGTTTGGTCCCGTCTTTGCAGTATGCAGGAAAATCATTTGACAGACCTTCTCCAAAGTGACAATAATGTAAAATATTTCTAAATGAGTCATTTAAATAGTTTTGGTAACTGGTGAAACCACCTTGGGCAGCAACAACTTTGAGCATTTACTTCCTGTAACTGTGGTTCTTGATCTTTTGTTCATTCCTTTTCTGTCAGTTTGGAGTTTGTTTCCTTGTTACATTCTTTTCCTCTATTAGGAATGTTTTGAGTTTTTTTGCTTCGTCCCCAGTTTCGGTTTCTCTCTCTGTGCTTCTTCCGTTTACTCCCACTTACCTGGCCACGCCCCTTCTCCCAAGCTCACACTATTACTTTACTTTACTTTACTTTAGTTTGCTTGGCAGACGCTTTTATCCAAAGCGACTTACATGGAGCTAGCGCTGGGTGTCTGGCTCAGGGACACACCTGGTAGGGGATAGACTAGGTGTGAGACTGGGATTCGAACCTGCGACCTGCTGCATTCCAGTCTGACGCTTAACCCATTGAGCTACCAGGCCGCTATTACACTTATCTCCACCTGTCACTCTCCTGTCGCTCCCAGCTGTGAGGTAATAATGAATCACGGCAATGCTGAAACCACTTCCTGAACCGGTGAGGCTTCTTCAAATATCTTCACATGCACTGAAACAGTACAAGCCTCAATACACACTTCACTAAACACTTCCTGGAGTTTTTGATGCAGGCTTTGAAGCTTCCACACAGTGCGACCCATCTGTATCTTGTTCTGACCAGTTGATCCTGTTTTGTCTCGTGTCCTCATGTTGAGTTTTAGTCTATAGTCTTGCATTTTCTGTGGTCCTCTCATTGTGTGTGTCCTCCATTACCCTCCTTTAGTGCTTTCAGTCCTCTTGCATGACATCTAGTGGCCTTTGTTATGAACAACAATTTGAATAAATGCTTGTCAAATGATGAATCAAAAACACTTTCAACTCATCACTCACTTTCTTGTGAGAATACTGTGCATGTGTGTGTGTTTTTGTGTCCATGGCCTTGTAACAGTGCTATAGAACTGGTACTGAGAGCAACTGGAAGGATAGACCCTCTTAGTCTCTTCTTCTCATAACATGGTTATATATATATATATAATTTATGTACATAATCCTGTCTACGTAGGCATTATATTTTATTTTCACTGTTCAAATAAGTCTTTATCTGTGTAACTCTAAATGAATATATTTTTTATAACATAATAGAAGTCGCTACCCACAGCTCCAACACCATTGTTAAGAGGACGACACAGCTTTTTGGGCTCATCACAAACAAGGCTGAGACAGACTATCTAGTGGAGGTAGACAACCTGTCTGCATGGTGTAGATCCAACCGCCTTAGCCTAAACGTGGGTAAAACCAAGGAGCTGATAGTGGACTACAGCAAGAAGAAGAAATCAAATGCAACATTTTAAAATATTAATGGTTTAAAACAAAACAATATTTTTGATTTATATTTTTTATAGTAACAGTACATTCAGTGACTTTACAAATGCATGTATGTATATGATAACCAAATTATCACATTTTAGAAAATTCAATACAACACACTGCAGTCTGTTCCTTTTATCCAGTCAGGTGTCCTGTACAGAAGAGAATGTCAAGGTTACAGTGGTTAAATCACCTAAAATCTCCAGATAAGGGAGCTGAAATGTTGAGTCATTTAAATGCGGTGTCTGTCTTTCAAGCCACACAAATTAATTTGACATTAATTGAAATGTGCTTCAGTGACTTTTAAAAACATTACTTGAGTCTATGTTTCTCACATAGAGGAACGTCAGTCTTACCAAGCAGATAATAGAGTATAGAATTTCCTCGTCTGAGTGACTTGAGCATTTCGATGATGTGGGATTCAGGGTCCTTGTGTAGTGCACCTTGGTGGAGTCGGATCCTGTTTCTGCTTTGGAGACTGGTGCATATTAGAAAACACACAACATATGATAATGTGTGAGTATCCATACATCTATATATACATATATATATATATATTACCTAGTGTACCACAAAAAACATTTTCTTGCATGTACAAAAGCTCTAGATGTGATTGATGTTGGGGCTGTGTACATAAAGTGAACTGAAACTGAAACAGATATTTCATGTACGTATGAACCAGGTTGCAGAAGTAGTCACATCTTACTTATGGTCACATTGGCATAAACGTCTTGAAGTGAAGTCTCATTCTCTTCTGCAGAGTAGAAACCATCAGTTAGTAAAACATAAAAGAGCAAGATATTAATACTTACACTGACAAAGTAAAGTGGTCAGTGGAGCTCTTTACCTTTATCTCTTTGTGGTTTTCTGCTCTGCTTTGTCTTGAGACAAAGGCTCAATATATATCCAGTGCCTGCAGAGCCTAAAAGGAAACCACATAAATTGAGTGAGAATGTGCAAAAATAATCCAGACATCAGTCAACCTCAACTGCCCCTGTGACTAGTGTGTGACTCGCCTATAAGGAGATGTAAAAGAAAATAAATAGCAAATTGATTAACATAAGTTGACAATGTGAATTACCAACATGATAACTAGAGTAATAGAACAGGTTATGTGCCGTCATTGTGTTTTAAAGATTTTAGTATAAATACACCAGTATCTACCACTTCAAGCACCTGCCGTCAGAGGATGGACGCCACTTGACAACAACTGACCTACTGAGAGTGAAACAACCTGTCCAGACTAAAACCTGGGTGTTGCTCTTGATGTCCAGTACCTCTTTGTTTCCTTATATAAAGAAATCCCGCCAGCAGTAGGACCAACATTAAAACGGTGACAAAAATCCAGAGCAGGACGAGGAAATAAGCTGTCTCAGAGCGATGGCAGAGGAACTGCTCACGAGCTGTTGGGGGAGGTGACAAAAATTGACTCTATATATGAGCACTTCCAATATTTGAACTTATCAGAAGGGGAAAAACAAAGATATCTAAGAAACAAACACATAGAACTGTGAACATTTTGTAGCAATAAACTATTAACTTTCACTTTTACACTCACAAGGTCACGGAGGGTTTAGATATCACTTTCCGAACACACAAATAGCACATTTATTTCAGGGTTATGTCTCACCTCTCACAACCAGCATGCTTCCTGGTGATGTTCCAGTGTCAGAGAAGCTGCAGCTATAAACTCCTTCGTTAGACTTAGAAACATTGGTAATTGTCATCTCTACTGTAGCAGCAATCTGCATTGAGACATTATCTTTGTAAAAAACAGCCAAGATGTTTGAGGAAGTTTTGTTTCTGCAGCAGCGCAGAGTCACAGCTTCACCCTCTAACACGAGAGCAGGACTCTCCAGAATCACAGGGCCCTCTGAACGACATCGAAACAAGTGTCAAAAGTGTCATTTTGTAGGGTGGACACACTACAAAAGGTAGAGAAATTTCCTCTGACAGACTGAACATGAGCAGATTATGGGAGGATGTTATGTGTGGTATGGGCAGGAACAGGAAGCTTCGTCTTTTATTCAGCCCAAAGGCCAAAATAATCCACTATAGGTGTTAACAGGTACAAAAGCAGTGTGTATCTCTATACTATATTGATGTTATAAAGAGTTACAAATTATGTTTTTGTACATCGTGTAAACTAAAAAACTGTTTATTAGTATCTGTTAATAAAATATAAACTTTTTATTAGGAAACCTGGTGAGCAAACATCAAAATATTCCTTTCTCCGTGGGATGGAATTGCATGATCTATGTTTTATAAAACTACTAGTTCAAAATGAAGAGATAAGTACGAAGGACATACCAGTGATTGTGATGTTGACAGAGTTGCTTCTTTTTCCCTCTTTCGTCTCGCACCAGTATTCTCCACTGTCCCCTGAATAGGCTTTATCGAAAGTGCAGGATACACTGGTTGATGTCCTCTTAAAAAAACACGCTGGAATAAATTCTACATTGTTTTTTATTCCTTTCAGTGTAGTGGAAACATCGGTGGTCTCACAGTGTAAAGAGACAGAGTCGTATTCAAAGTGCTGCAGTCTGTTTGGAGTGATACGAAGACAAAATACACCTGAAACTGAGAACAAAACATCCAAAGCTGGAAATGAGGATGAGTAACAGATTAAACTGAATCAAAACAAACCAACAAGACATATTCAGTTACAGCAGACGTTTGTATAATACTTACAAATAAAACTAGCTAAACATTTAAGTTTCACATTTAGCAAATTTCCAACAACGTTGCCCATGACATCACATAATTGGAACCTAACCCATCACACCACACATCATTTTTAAATGTGTAGCTGAACATACTATAGTCGTTCATTGAAAACAAAGTGTTCAAAAGTCTTTTTTATCATTTTAAAATAGAATAGAATAGAATAAAATAGAATAGAAAAGGCTTTTATCGTCATTATACAGGGAGTACAACAAAAGTGGTGCATTTGCAGAAATAAGGAAAGAAAAATACATACAATATAAGATACACATTTAAAAAAAGAATAAGAGGGAATATAATAAAAGTACTACTATTTATATACATAGATGCTACTGATATATACATACGGTAGTGATATATAGACGTAGTAGTGATATATACATACGGCAGTGATATATAGACGTAGTAGTGATATATACAGTGAGATATATATATATATATATATATATATATATCTTTTGATACTCACCGTTTTTGGAAGAATCATTGCTTTGAACCTCTGTCTCCAGCAGAATCAATTGAACCATTACTTGTTAAACAAAAGATCAGAAGTGGTATTATCTTTCTTGGTTTGCAAGTATATATAAAAATCAAATAAGATAAATAGGATCAGTACTCACAGAGTGTGAAGCGGGGAACTGTCACCTCCATGTTGTCTTGCTACTCACACAATCCACCATCAGACTGAAACACAGATCTGAAATTGAGGAAGACACACACCACAGACAGGGGTGAGAAAAAAAAATTGTGGTAAGACTTCAGCTCATCACACTCAAAGAACAAACAAATCACATGACCAAGCCAAATAAAGTTCATATCACACCTGTGTCAGAGAAGTGTGAAGCTGGTTTTAAAGATTAGAAATATTTCTCACGAGTTGCACAGTCTGTTCAGAGGTGTTCTGGTTTCACAATGCAGACTTTTTAAAAACATAATACTAATAGAAGACCACTTATAATTTACATATTTTATCATGGTCTCAAATGTGTTCCCCTCATTAACATGTAATGGGGGAGATCTGGCCACCAGGTGTCACCATTTGGACTGTTAAATGCTGTACTAGGATTTTATACTACTAGGATTTTCAAACATTTTTTAACTACAAAGCAAGTGCAAAATCTAATCTTGAATCCACAGTCTTCTCCGATATTAGACCAGTGTATCTTTTTTAAATCTAAAATTTAAAAGTTGTGGTATCTGAGCTGCTCCTCTTTTATATTTTTTAATATCAGGATTTAAAACTCGGCACACCACTGAATCTGCTCTTTTTAAGGTTCTAAATGACATCCTCATGTTCCTTGAGGCTAAAATATCTGTGCTGCTAGTGATGCTGGACCTCGCTGCAGCATTTGACACTGTTGACCTCTTGGTCCTGAAACGGCTGGGACAACAGGTTGGCCTGCAGGGACAAACAAAACATTCTTAGTTATGTTTAACAAACTATCCTCCAATTCTGGCGTGCCCCAGGGATCCATTTTGGGCCCTGTTTTATTTCCCCAGTACATGCTGCCGGTGTCATGGCTTTCTTATCATTCCATCTGTATGCAGTGGATCTACAGTGGAAGTGCACTAGAATCCACCCACAGGGACATTAAAGGACATTAAACTCTGGCTCTGTCAGAATTAGCTAAGATGCTAATTCTGTCTAAACGAGAGCCAGACATAATGCAGTGTTCACTCTGTCCAAATCATCCAGTAACCTGTAATTGTTCCAGATCTTAGTCTTCTGGCCCCTCACCTTAACCACGTGGTCAGAAATCTTGGGGTGATGTTTGTCAGCAGTTTAGAATTTGATTTCTGACAGCTTCCACTTCTGACCAAAGCCAAGCCCTTCTTTAGCCATGGCTACCTGGAGAAAACCATTCACGATTTTATCAGCTCTCGGCTTGACTATTGCAATGCTCTCTATTTTTGTATCAACCAAACATTAGTAAATCACATACAGCTTGTCCAGAATGCGGCTGACCGTCTGCTGACAAAGACCAGGAAGCAGACCACATCACAACATCCCTGCACTCTCTACACTGGCTCATAGTAGAATACAAAATGACCATTGAACTTTTAATAGTTATTGTTACAAACGGCCTTGCTTCATCCATTTAAGTGAGATTTA
This sequence comes from Microctenopoma stevenorrisi, assembly GCA_032270685.1. NCBI lineage: Eukaryota > Metazoa > Chordata > Actinopteri > Anabantiformes > Anabantidae > Microctenopoma > Microctenopoma stevenorrisi. The sequence continues at coordinate 1,039 of JAUMTR010265147.1, read as the reverse complement.
GAATTTTCATAATTCAAGCAGGACCCTGTGTTCTGTTACAAGTCCCACAGACAAGGTCAAAAACCTCTGCAGTTGATGTTATGAACCTGAGGAATGCGCTGCCCCCGATGGCCCTAATCCTCTTCTGTACATTTAGCACTAAAAAGCATTATACAACTCAAAGCTAGATACCACTCTTTAATTACTCATTTGTCTATGGATGAGACTGTGAGGTTGGTAAGTCGGCATATAGGGTAAAGTCCTGCAGGAGTGAAACAGCTGCCATCTATGCTGAGTCCAGTGCGGTATTTTCGTTTAAAGCAGGATCAGAGATATTAGTGTGAGGTTCACATATAGTAACGATCACCCATTTTGTTAATAAAAAGGCATGCAGAAAACAAAGAGCACGACAAGCAGTTGACTTCCCAGATACCCTGTTGCTTTGGAAAAGGGCAAAAGAACACAACAAGTCAATGTGATGCTGTACTCGGGTTCTTATGACATACATGTTACATTTGCACACAGTGGAAAGATACAGGCACATGAGGTTACTTCAGTTCAAGAAATAACAGAAAGATTACAGAAGTCCACGAAATATCAGCTTTAACCTGAAACGTGTTTTATTCGCACATCTAAAAAGTTCCAATAATGTATAGAGCAAATTTCTTCACACAACACTTCACAACTTTAGGCTGCTCTCTTATGCTTGTGTGGTTTGTATGTGAAGAGCTCAGACTGTCACGAACATCTGTGGCATTTACAAACAGCAATAATAACATTGAGTAAGAGACTAATGTGCCTTTTTAAAATAGTCAGTGCATCAGTTACATTTGTGGTTTTTATTGTTTCAGAGAAACAGTTTACTCACATGCAAACAAGAAACACACTAACAAAACATTCAATACCTCACATGTACCATGAATAAAACTACCAGTAAATACTGCAGTTTTGCTCTACTTTGTTGTACCACATTCCCCAAACCTAAAGCATGATGGGATGTTCTCTACTAATGGCCAGTCTATCTTCCAGGTGTATTCGTGATTTTGATGATTTGGTTCCA